>MEHQ01003413.1:0-48988 GCA_008828725.1 Saccharina japonica | reverse complement strand
AACCTTCCTTTCTACCCGTCGACATCCAGGTATGTGTGTGTGTTCTTCACATTAAACCTTCCTTTCTACCCGTCGACATCCAGCACACCCAGTGTCCGTGCCGATTCTTCATCCTAAAAAGGTACCAGTTCTGTGGTCACAAAACTACGACACAGAGATACTACGTTCAGTGCAGTAAGCAGAGCAGACAATGCAATGCCATATACGACAGGCAAGACCTACCCTGCTAGCAATCCAGGTGCATGCAAGAGAAAAAAAGAGAAAAAACGAAAAAAAAAACGAAAAGGAAAAAATAATAAAAAGTAAATATACTGAAGCAAATCAACAATCAAGCAACCAAACAGAAAGCATGACAAAATAAAAGAAAGAAAGTGTCGTGCTTCTCCCAGAGGAGATGCGACATCCAATAAAAAAACCAAATGAAATGAAACGAAATGAAATGGACCGAAAACAGCGCCAACAGAGCAAGACTAAGAACGACAGGAAAGGACAGCCAGCCGGAGCACACCAAAAGCACCTTCCAGCCAGCCGAGGCAGGTTTGTGCCCGTAGTACAGGCAGGTTCTACCAGCTAGTCGGTCTGGTACCTACTCCGTTTGCCGTCTCTTTCCTGCTTTCGTCCGCCGTGGTTTCCCTACGAACCCCCCCACCCTCCGTCTCCATTCCCTTGGGCGCCACCCATACAACGGATACGTGACACTTCCTACTCAGTTCCGTTTCGTTCTCGTGTAACACACGAGAGTCCCGGAAAGAGAACGGGGAATAACAAAAAAAATGAATACGTACGTAGCTAAGCAACCAAAGAAAGTCCTAGGGAAAAATACGGAAGGCGGAGAAACAAAGGCAAAAGCGATCACGGTAACATAAATAAGTAAAACAAAGTAAATGAAGCAAATGATGCGAGGAGCTGTAGCGTCGCTGTCGTGCCCCCCTTGAGAAGCAACAACAGGCAATACAACAAGCAAAAATTAAATTTAAAAAAAAACAAAACATAAAAACAAACAAACAAACAAAGGGAAAGAAAGACCACCAGAAATACCCAGGGAAAGAAAGAAAAAGAAAACAAACAAACACCCAGTTCGCCATCCGCCAAGCCAGGTAGTACTATTACATTTCTCAAATATACAGGAGAATTAAGAAACAGAGATAACAATAAACTAGTTCTAAGGGCAATCATTTAACTAATCAGATATCAGTTAAGTAAACGCTATGCTAATACCAATATGATCGACTGAATTTACCCTCCTTGACTCTACATAACAGCCGCGGTTCACGATAACAGACTGTATCCTCCAACACCAATCACATCACACATAATAACCTTTTCGACACATCTACAATAACATAAACATATATTACATCCATCCAATACACATGTAAGAAGCACTGTTCTTAGATAGAGATGCGTATCCAAAAGACTGAATCGGGAAGGAGAATATAAGCGATCCAGGACAGACAGACAAGCACTCAGTTCAGTAACGCGAGAAACCGCGGCTGATGAGAGCAGGAGGGAAACGCCGACAGGATAGCAAGGTACCAGGCTGACTAGTAAGTCCCGCCTAGACAGTTTCATTGTTACTCTCGTTCTTATCCCTGTAATGAGAAAGAAGTACTACCTGGCTTGGCGGATGGCAAACTGGGTGTTTGTTTGTTTGTTGTTTTTCTTTCTTTCTTTCCTTGGGTATTTCTGGTGGTCTTTCTTTCCCTTTGTTTGTTTGTTTGTTTTTATTTTCTTATTTTTACTGATTTGTTGTTTTACGTTTATTCCTTTTGCCTTACGCATCTTCGTATCGCTTTGCCTTTGTTTCTCCCGCCTTTCCGATTTTTCTGAGGACTCTTCTTAGTGCGTTGCTCTAGCTACGTATCGTATACATTTTGTTTTTGTATTTCCCGTTCTCTTTCCTGGATACTGCTCCGTGGAGTGCTTAGGCCACGAGAATCGAAACGGAACTGAGTAGGAAGTGCCTACGTATCCGTGATCAGTTGTTAGGTGGCTGCCCAAGGCGAACGTGGAGACGGAGGGTGGCTGGGGTTCGTAGCAGCAGAAAACCCCTACGGCGGACGGAGCGATGTTAAAGAGACGGCAAACAGATACCCGGTACCGATCCGACCGACTAGCTGCGTTAGAAACGCTGCCATGTTACTACGGCGGGCACAAAACCTGCCCGGCTCGGCTGGAAGGTGCTTTGGTGTGGCGTCCGCTGGCTGTCTTTCTGTCGTCTGGTTTGCGCTGTTGCGCGTTCTTCGGCTTCTGCTCTAGCGTTTTCTCCATTCATTTGCATTTCGTTTCATTTGTTATTTCTCACCTTTTTTATATTTTGGGGGAGTGTCGCATCTCCTCTGGGAGAAGCACGGCACTTTCTTTCTTTTTCTTGTCAGTGCTTTTGTTTGGTTGCTTGATTGTTGATTTGCTTCAGTATGTTTACTTTTTATTCTTTTTTTTCGCTTTTTTCGCTTTTTTTCTTTTTTTTATCTCTTTCTTCTCTTGCATGCACCTGGATTGCTAGCAGGGTAGGTTTGCCTGTCGTATATGCATTGCATTGTCTGCTCTGCTTACTGCACTGAGCGTAGTATCTCTGTGTCGTAGTTTTGTTACCACTATAACATCTGGTACCTTTCTTCTCAGGATGAAGAATCGGCGACGGCACCTGCGGTCGTGCTGCGGATGTCGACGGTAGAAAGCAAGGTTAATGTGGAACACGTGGACACACACAAGCAAACAAGACCAACTATACAGAGCAGAACATCCTGAGTACTTTACGATGGATAGGTCTGCGTTTGGTGCATCGAGTTGGCTACATAATATGCTGCTGCTTGCATGGGATTGGATGTAAGACGGCTACGACACAACAATTTTTACGATTTTAGTTAAAAACAATCCATGATTGTACTTTATGAAGAGCCGTAACAATAATAATATTCATTAATCGTCCAAGTGTACCACGGGCAATCTGGGCCCAACCAATGCAAACTGCTTCCAACCTTCATTGACACGTTATATCGGCGTGATTGGTGCACAGGTGTATTGTTTGTTGATGCAGGTACTCTGCTACAGCAGCAGCAGTAGCCAGTACCCTACCGAGTCGCTGGTCGGTACTTCCCTTCTTCCCCTCGCTGTCTCGGCAAGGTTTTTGCTTTGGCATGGCCCATAGCGAGGGGGGGGGTCTTTCTAGCGAGCAAGGCTAGACTCACCCTCAAGCGGACCGATACCTTCTTGCTGCTGCGCGCCCGCCGCGAAGCGTGCGCAGCGGTGGAGTTGGGTCGGCACTGGTGCGTCAGGCGCAAAAGTTCAGATGCACGGGCCTTTTTGGCCGTCGGTGTAGACAGCAATGTCCATCTCACTTTTGTGCGCGGAGGCAGACGCCATCAGAAAGGTGGACGGACAGTATGTTCACGGCCCTAGGTGTGTTAGCTAGAGGGAGCTGTGCTGTCTCAGTAACCTGGCTTCGCCATCAAAGGAGGAGGGAGCGTGTGGCGACGAGCTGAAGACTGGGCCGGTTGACCCCTTCAGCGCGAGAAACTTTCTTTTCCAGACCAAGCACCCTGAGTGCAACGAGGGAGAAAGCGAGGAACCGACTGGGAAGGACAGCAACGAGAGCGTGTACGGACGGAGCGGGTCGAGTGTGGTCGTGCTAAGACTGGCCAGATCGGCACCGGAGCGGCACGCCGGAGCAGCAAGCAGCACAGCAGCACAGCAGCGCGCCGGAGCACGGACGACATCGACCCGTGGCGTACGGACGAACATGTTTTTTGTTGACAAATATTTTTTTTCCCCTGAATTTTGTTGTTGGGTCTGTGTGGATGACGTCACTGGTTTTGTAGAGAGACGCGGCAGAGATGGCGCGGATACCCCGGGTGCCTTAACTGTGTGCCTGGTCGTGGAAGACCCCTTCAATGTGGAACGATTCCTAATCAGAGTCGATGTTTATAATGCTGTGCCTAACACAGACGTTCAGGATAGATTCGGGTAATTGTCAATTGACGTGATGGCTTTGGTTGGCTGTTCTTTTTCACTGTGTGCCCGCGGACTGTCATTCTGGCAGCACTTCAGACAGCAGCTGCGTGCTCCATCTTGTTCCCACGCATACCGTGTGTTTTTGTACAGACATCACTTCAGGCAGTAGTTGTTACGCTGTAGTCGGCAAATTCATTGGTAAAGAGTGGGAGGGGGGGGGGTGCTGTAGTCGAATGGAGATTGCGGGCGTGTAGTTCAGTTTTGGACACGCATAACATGCTGTAGGGATTTTAGGTGTACCTCTTCGGACTTGTGTATCCTTTCCCTCCTAAGTGTGCGTGTTCTTTAGGATTCTCTGATGGCTCTAGCACTTTTGTGACCACGGGCCGTGATCTTGCTAGATCAGACTATAGGGATTAGCAACCGAAACGAGTTTAATGTGAAGACAACAACAACAACATAGTCGACTTGGTCAGTGCTCAGGAGAATGTAGAGCTACTGAAGCATGAAGACGGGACACTGCTGTAATGGTACTGCTGCTGGAATTATGTGGAAATATTTAATGCCGGTAATTACCTGGTGACAGGTATTGGGCTCGTATTTGTATAATCATACCTGGGAGGCATATCTCAGTTGAGAAACCAGGGATTTTCCACAGTAGCCGTAAATCTGCCCGCGCAGGCGAACTTCTCAGACGCGCCCGCATAAAATGATGCTGTTTCTAACGAGGTAGGATTTTGTCACGTAGCTGTAAGGCATTCGTTCCCGACGGTGAGCTTATTTTGGCTTCGGATAACGGCGGCCACCACCCCGACCCGGGACTCTATCCTTAACCCTAATCCTAACGAGAGGCATGCCTGGATGACGTGCCATCTTGTCGTTGTGCTTGGGAAGACTCTATTTTTAGTGCGGGCACATCTAAGGAAGTTCGCCTGCGCGGGCAGATTTACGCGAGCCCGGTTTCCCAGCGAGGCAAACCGCCTCTGGTCAGTCTGACATCGTGCAAAACTGAAAAGGAACAAAGCTAGCTGCTCTTCTTCAATCTTTAAGCAAACAACACACGTGAGTACTCACGAGTACCTGTTAAATAGGCAAGCCTGGCAAGGATACGTTGTGCCCTTACCCGGCATCTTACTACATTGGGCGTTGCTTCGGCGAGACTTGGCCTTTGTGCGGTAAGCGCGGACCTCGTTTTGACCGTTTGTTTTCATTGGATCCTTGCTGCTTTTCCCTTTGTTTTTCGAGCTTGCAACCCGACCTCACACGCGCACGATGGAGACTCAGTAGGAGGAAGGGTCTGCTTGTCCTCACGATGGCCAAGACACTGATACCCAGAGCCCCTCGGTGACACGCGCCCTGTCGAAACAATCGCGCGAGAAGGCTTTCACATGGGGGAGAGGTCCGCCAACGAAGAAAGCTTAAGATCAGGCTCACTATCATAGGTATATTTACATGGAAATATAGAAAAAACGAAAGATAACGCATTGTACTCGTGGTCGTATTGACACTTACGGTACGTACGGAAGAAACACGAAGGACGGGAGACAAGAAACATGACATATGGCGCGACTACGAGTGCGTGCGCTGATCAAGAGGAAAAAACGAAAAACAAGGGGAGCCAGGAAAAAGTATCGTATAACGCGAGTGCGTGTGTGCGTTGATCCAGAGGGACGACGAACATCCACCCCGCAACCACCACTACCACCACCACCACCACCACCACCAGGCTTCGCGGTGAATCCCACTCAGCAGTCGACCTCTCCCCCTTCCTGCTTCAGTTCGTATGTGGCTGACACTATCCCTCCCCGCGTGCACCTGCTGCTGCTGTGGACAAAGCACGAAAACAAGTGAAGAACAAAAGTGTCGCGACCACGACCCTCACCACTACCACCACCACCATCACCACCACCACCACCACCACCATCAGGCTTCGCGTCTAGGCCCGCTCCACAGTGCCCCCCCCCCCCCCCCCCCCTCGTGCTTTGGTCGACTTTGAGTGCGCTCATCGTCCAGTCGCTGGCTGGCGCTATCCCTGTCCGCGGCCCGTACCATAGCTTACTGCTGCTGCTGCTGCTGCTGTATGGAGGAGGAGGAGGAGGAGGAGGAGGGATGTTTGTCTTGAAAAAACTCAATCGCCGTACGTAGCTCGTCAAACGAGCGTCGCCAGGGTCCCCGCGGCGTCTCCTGTGAAAGTTTAGCGAGGGGCCTCGCTGAGACAGATATAGCTTGTCGATTGGGCTCGGTCGAATCGGAAGCGCGGCGGCTGCGGGAGAGGTGTGACGGTCACATCACCCGCAGCAGGAGCAGCAGCAGCAGCACACCCCCAGAAACACAATTTGTGTCGGCAAATGAAGGTGAAGTTTCACCAGATGAAACTGTTTCAATTTCTGTAATACACAGCAAACCCCAAATATTTGTTTGAGAGGTTGCGTTTGGCGGGTTGGGTTTGGAAGGTTGGGTTTAGGAGGTAGAGGTGGCTCCCGGATTCGTGGGAACCGGGTACCCGGAGGCGGGTACCCGGAACTGTCGGTACCGGTACCGTCCCGGTTCCATTTTTATTGCCCGCGGTACTGGGTATCCCGGGTACCCGGGTACCCGTTAGTTACGCTCTACGGAGCCCCCGATAGACCGCGCACAGCATACCCTACCTACCTTCACACAACACGCCAGACACACACAGTGATTAAACCAATGACCAATGTTAAGCAAAATATACATGTAACCCCGGGTACCCGCGGTACTGGAGAATACGCACAGCCTCCTCTCTTTCGCATTTTCATTCATCGAGAGAGACGAAATGAAGTCTTGCCCTCTCACCTTCCGCCTCACCACGCCTCACCACCCCGTTCACGCCGCTCAAACACAAGAGTGGAGCAAAACGTACATGTAACCCGGGTACCCGGGTACCACGGATCTACATTATTTGACGTTTTCGTGGCACGTGTCGCGACATGTCGCGACGTGTCGCGACATGCCGCGACACGCCACGGACGCTGCCGCGGCACGCCGCGACACGTGCCACGGCATTTCGCGACATGCCGCGGCATCTCGCGACAAGTCGCAACACGTAGGGTTAGGGTTAGGCTTAGGGTTAGGTTGGGGTTGGCGACACTCGCCGCGACACTCCCCGCAACACTCGCCGCGACACGCCGTGGGATGCCGCGACATGCCGCGGCGTGTCGCGACACGTGCCACGAAAAAGTCAAATAATGTACGTCTCTCTGCTGACGCGATTTGAGCCCTCGTGGCCGGCACACTGTCCTCTGATCTGCCGGCAAGGCGTGTCTCTCCGAACCGCAAAATACACAGCAAGTCGGTTGTCCAGATACGTGCACCAGAAACATCAATGGGGCCAGAGGCAGGCTGCAACCTCCTCTAAACAAGGGGTGCGGACCATTGCAAGACGTACAGCAACAACACCGCGTAACGTTGGCTTTGTGTTTTAACGCATGCAGCCTGCGGTGTGTGCGCTCATCTTGGTTCGTTGCAGTAGAAACACGAGCTACTACTGCTGTGAAATTCGAGTTTTACTGTACAAACTCACCGAAGCGCCGTTTTTAGACTCGTTTATTGCTGTAACGAGCCAAGACGAGCGTACACACCTGCAGGCTGCGCGCGTTACAAAAAAAAAGCCAACGTTACGGTGTTGCTGCTGTACGTTTTGCAATGGTCATCAGCCGTTATTTAGGGGCGGTTGCAGCCTGCCTCTAGCCCCATTTAGTTTCCTGGTGCACGCAGCTGGACCATCCACTTGCTGTATTTTTTGCAGTTCCGACAGACACGCCTTGCCGGCAGATCGGAGGACAGTGTGCCGGCCACAATTGCTCAAATGGCGCCGGCATTGGATAGAGGGGAGCTCCATGTGCTTTCGTTACCGAACAGGCCTTTTCTTTCGTCATATCGATCAGTGGGACAAAACGGCTTCGGTGTATATACGTATCTTCATTCTGGCATGTTCGGTAATTTTGTGATTCTACGAAAACAAACAAAAAAATTCGGAGTTCTGCTGGAATTTTCCGGTCTTTCTCAGATGATGACCCCTGTAGAAGCTTTCACGGGACCTTACAGCAACTTCCACGGAAACGTTTGCCAACTTCCATGGAAGCAAACGTACTTCCATAAAAGGATTATTTACTTCCATGTTTGTTGTGTAGCCTTCTATAGAATCTTCATTCTTGGGATATTTTCCCCCCCCGGCTTGCCACCCTGCTCCCACGTGGTATCTTGACACCGCAGCTGGCCTTTTCCATTTGGCACCTTGCTCCCACCCAAAAGGTGCAGACACATGATATTATATATTTAGCCCTCCGTACGAGCCGCCGAGGGCCCACCAGCCACGCTGGTCCCAGGCCTCCCACCGGTCGTCCACAGCTACGTCGTCTGCGGAAGTAATTGTTTACTTCCATGGAAGCAAACACAATTATGTGGAATTAAAAAACAACATCCCATGCAACTAAGACCTAAAAAAAAATTCCGCCGTGGAAGTAAACCGACTCAATAGAAGTAAAATGTTACTTTCACATTTACTTCCGGAAGTCATCAACAACGTTGGTTTCCCCTCCGGAGAAAAACGGGTGCGTGGCCCAAACTTTGTGTTTACGTTGCACGCAACACGCTTTCTTGCGTCCGTTGCAAAACCACAATTCCGACCAAAGTTTTGCCCCAGCACACCAGCGCGCCAGCTAATTTAACGCCCTGGTGTATATACAGCTGTCGGTCTCGGGGCGAATTTTATGGCGTTCTCAAGACTGCGGTTGGCCGATCCACACCTCTGAAAACTGGCTCGGAGCAACCTTCAAAGCCAAGGCGTACGGTAACGTTCAAGGTCCAGTATCAAGCGAACCCGTTGAGTTGGCCTCGCTTGGGCCCAAATTCGAATTGGAACCTGATTTGCAGATACGAAACTCCAAACAAAGCCCTTGAAGACGAAACAGAGACTGGGAGCCGAGGAACTTCGCACGCACTGTGAAAATCTACTAATCCGCATATTACCAAGAGCAAGATCCACAATCCCCTTTTGCAAGGCCATACACGCGGCCTCGAAGGAAATTGACACCAAAAACTTTTCCAGCTGGAATTCCATACTCTATACGCCAATGCATGAGATCGTGCCGTTCTCATTTCTGACCAACGGGCGCGCCAAATTTCACCGATTATGACCACCCAGGAATCTGTAGTTTGTGTGTGATTTAATAAATAATTAGAAACACGCCAGCTTCAAGTTTGACCGAAATCGTTCATACTCAGCTTTGGGTATTACAAAGCTGCGTAATACGTTGGTCCCTTTCTGTTTTTCCTTTACTACACATCACCTCATCTGTCGACGTGCATGTCAATCAAATTTCGCAATGTATGCAGCATGTTGTCGAACCGCAACTTTGAATGCAACAGGTTCGTTCAACACTATTTCAAAACAGTACAAATACACACGCGAGGCACACGATACCGTCACATGACCGCTGCACAGCATGGGTGCAGCGAGCGACTGCTACTCAGAAGTACCTACCATTGGCGTATCGTCCCATATAAGCTAATCCCTTCACTGCTATCTTCGGGAAAGAACACCAGTCTTGCCGTCTAGCCTCCACAAATATAGCACAAAGACCATGTAGTCCCGTCGGCATTATAACCGGTCGGCTATATTTTACCTACTCTAACGTTAATGGCCGTGATTATACACATCGACTGGCTGGCATAGGTTGCCGGGAATGATAAAAACCTATTCCAGAACAACAGCTGTCCCTCGTTCCCCATCTAAGAATACACGTTGTCAATGCAGAGAACCATCAAAACTTTATGTACAGAGTGAGCTCACGTGCGCAACGCAGCGTTTGCAATGGTAGAGGCGATAGTGCTGCAGAGCACCGCCAAAAATGACGCTCTCGCTGCTGCCGACGATTGGTTCAAAATCGATTTCGAAAGCGCGCTCGAGGAGGCAGAAGGGGTCGAGCTTGAACTGTCTGCACCCCCAAAATTCTCAACCACGGAACTTATGGCCCCGTTGACGACAAGCGCGTAGCTCTGGAAATCGGTGGTGAGCGACTTGGCCCACACGGACACTGTCCATGTACCGCTTTCGACCTCCGAACCGGCAACAATCACCCTTTCGTTCACGTTCACTTTGTCCGGTTCACCGGACTCCCACATCGTGTACCTGGTTCCACTGGGTGCGCTCACGGCCAGGTCAAGGTCGTGGACAAGCTGCCTGGCAGATAGCGAGGTGGCAGCGGGGTCTATCCAGGAGAGCGTGACGCGGAAATCCAAGCCCGCCGCGCCGTCTAACTCAAAAACATATTCCTGTACCGTGAGTTCTGGTATGGCGGTACTTGCGGCGTCGGCGACAAAAAGGACCAGGCTCCCCTCCCCGTCCAGCGGCATCCCCTGTTCTAGGTGGACGCGTCCGAAGCCGCGAAGTCCGTCTGGCTCCGAACTTCCGCCCATAAGGTTTGCGCTGTTGATCAACATCGCCTGTTTCGTGGGGATCACGGCACCAAGGCGCGCATAAAGGGTTTGGGTTGGTGACGCACGTTCCTATGTAGATGCCAGTGCGCCTGTTGCTTGCCTGTGCCCAGCAGCCCCCAACACGGCTTTCCTCACCCATGCTCTGGTGTATCAACTACTAACATCATCTATGGCCCTTCTGCGCGCAGCCGACTGTCTTTGACCTTTCAGATGTATGGTACCAGGATACAACGATTCACTAGAGCAGTATATCCGGCTCATCAGCCAAGCACCAACAGGACATAAATGCAAACGGCGTATAGATCATAAACTTGACCACGCTTGGCAAGTCAATCTCGTCGTCTCACCTTTACGGTTGCCGAGGAAGGGGAGAATCCCTCGCACAGAAAGGCTTGGTCGCAGAAACCTCTCGCCGACACATCGGTGGCGTAGAAGCTTGCATCAACGAAGTATTGCCGTATCTGGGGAACGAACAATACATGCAATGTTTTGGAGCCATCGCGAAAGCAACACAAATCATTCGATAAGTCGATTTTGGCGCGACACCGGGAGAAACACGAGATCCTGCTCGCATAGTGACTATTGTTCGCGGTCCTCTAGCAAGCATGCTTCGAAAGTGCCAATGACGATCACGACATGTTCTGCTGCTTACCATTGCCGAGGCACCTGCCACGATTGGACAGGACATGGACGTGCCTTGGTACGCATATAGCCTGCAGGAATGATCGTCTGTACCGTCACCGGCCGCAGAGTATATCTGCGAAACGAAAGAGCATACATTGTTGGAGGATGCCTCTGAGACAATGTCGGTTAGTCTACGAATTACATTGCCTGCGACGAAGGACATCATTGCAGAAAAAGGGCTCGCAAACATAATTACTGCATGTAGGATTGGGAAGCCGCCAATACTTTATGCCACCGCTGCTGCCAAAAGGAAAATGCCCTGCTTCTCTCTAGAAATAGATTTCCACCGAGCATTGGTCCGCACGCTTACCATATCGCCTGGCGCGACGATTTCGGGTTTGATGCGATCATCCCGGGTGGGGCCGTAGGAGCTAAAGAAAGACACCGTGTCGATATCAGCGGACCCGTTTGTGCCGTCCACGATGGTGCCGTCTTTCCCGGTGACCGTGATTCGCGTTTGTCCCGACGAAGTAGCCCCGACTGTGAGCATATTCTTACCAATTCCCGGGCTTCCTATGGTACAAACTGTGCGGCCATCGTTGATGTCACCGAGGTTGCCAGCGGAAAATATAATCAGATTCTCCGGGTTCTGTCAAGACATGGCACAGGACAACCGGGGGCGCATACAACACAAATGTAGACCGCGATCCAGGAGGTTAAACACGACTTATTAATAGTCACCGTTTGCAGTTTTTTTATGTTCAGGAGGTCGTGGCAAGCATTGCAACGTACCCTTGATTGCGCTCTAAAGATGTGGCAGGCGTCAGCCCGTCTTCGAGAATGACACCATCACAACGGTCTCATGGCAGACATATTGGGCCCGGTTAAGATGCGACTAACTCCACAACGCTCGAAGCCCCGATGACTTCACCAACAATCAACCAGCTTACCCTGTACATGAAATCGTCGTACTCCACCTCCATCGCAGACAGGGTGCACAGGCTGTCGGCGCCGTACGAGTTCGAATGCAGCTTGCATCCGGCGTCCATGCACGCCTCCCACAATCCGTTTCCGGCAGTATCCCCTAGCCCAATGAAGGACAAAAAAATATCGAAGATCGCCAGCTTGGCGCCTTGGGCCATGCCTCCATGATCGGTCAGAGTCTCGCTGACGTCGTCTCTCAGGCACACGTCACTGGTGGCATCGTCGCAACCGAACGCCGGGCAGATCCGGTCGATGTCGATTATTCCGATCAGCTGGTAGTACGCAGGTACCAAGTCATCGATGGAATAACTGGCGTCGTCGTCGATACACCCACCGACGCAGCTCAAACGGTCCGTACCGCTGCATGTTACAGGATCGGCAGGCCTGGTCAATGTCGCACCCGCCGCCGATCCTGCGGTGTGGGTACCGTGTCCGGCTGCGTCATCTTGTTCAAACCAATCGCCCCCAACCCAGGAAACAGAGCGGCCTTGGCTTGTTGGAGGTAGTGGCGACAACGAGCTAGTGGGCGAGTCTGGCTTGACCATATTGATGTACTGGACGATCTGCCGTGCGTCGGTTGATACCATGAGAAATGCGTACTTGGTAAAACACGGCTTCACACGTGGGGCGCAGCATGCTTATCAAAACACAAGCCGGACATGCTTGATATATCGTCAAGTGACCATATCTCGCCAAGCGACCACCTTCACTGCCTGTATACACCGCCGAATCACATTCACAATAAACTATAAGTAGAGCAACCCCTTGGGTTAGTTATCCGCACTGTCCAGAAGCTCTAGAAGGAGCGTTGGCGTACTGGCATCGACAGAGGGGCCATTCGCGTGTTTTCGTTTCGACACTCACCACACGAAGTTATTGACTACGAGCGCGAGTTTATAACAAAAACATCGGCCTTGCCTGCTAAGGTTATACGTAGTATGGAAACGCCTTTTATCACCAATTGAGCAGCCTTATTGCCGTGTGCACAGTTATATTCTACCACAACGCCGGTACCAATGGCCTCTTGGAGTCGCAAACACACCTTGCGCCGATTGATATCGAACGAGAAATCTCCACCTATGAAGTCCGCGACCGTCGCGGCAGAGGACGACCCCGAGGAAGGGTAGAAGAAATTCCGAAAGAGACCCAATTGTTCGAAGTAGTACCCGTGCGTAACCTCCAGTCCATCACCGTCTTCGAAAAAACACGAAGTCTCATCCAGCCCAGTGTCTAGGACCTGGCGTGGAGATCGGATTTGTTTTTGTTCAGACACGATCGAAATGGCGATGCAGCCTGCCAATGTTGATTCTATTTTTTTGTTTCTTGTAGGGCGTGCGTGTTCGATACACTTGAACTTTGTGGTCGGCGTCTGTGTCCGCCGTCACGTTACAGCTCCCGTTGAGCGCCAGCACTGCGAGCAGTTTGTAGCTCCTGTGAATATTATTAGCTAGTACGTGCGTTTCGATTGACGCAAACACACAACACTTGCCTGCACCCCAAACACAGGTCCTCGAAATATCAGATCGGAAGATATCAATTGCACTGAAGATTGTTTGTAGCAGCGGTGGCGATAAAACCAATTTAATTTGCGTACGTACTGGATATGTGTGCTCTTCACCAGGAGGGCATGGTGCAGACATGCAAGGGGTTTCCATCCGCAGGACCCACCCACCTGGATGACCTCGCCCGTGCCGTCCAGCCCTGCGTCTGTAAGAGGAGTAGACGTGACCGTAGCAGTCTGGATGTTCGCACGAGCAGCCGCGTTGAAAAGGACCTTCGTGTGCCACGGCGCGACTCGCAAAACTTCAAGCCTCCCCGCCAAGAAGGAAACGAGACCCATGAAACACGCAACGTGCAGCTCCTCTGCTTCGTCTCGCTGCCCCCCAGCCCCCCTCCCATTGATTAGAAGGTGATCCAAGCCTGCGCATGGCCGCGGAGAGTGAAAGCGGTCAACAATGGGCAGCAACATAAGGGGCCCGTAATATTACTGCCGCAGAAGGGGCATCCCTCGATTACTGCTTGCACTGAAGTTTGTGTTGTACGTTGTGATACTATCGTTCACAAACTGCCCATTCGTATCTCGCGAGAAGCTAGGTACAATCATCTCAGTTTTTACAAGTTCCGAATGAAGATGGCGGGCAGTGAAAAATGCTGAACCCTCTGGGCGATGAAGACCAAGGTATGCCCTCAGGGGGGGAGAATGGGAGGCATCTGTGATCAAGGTTTGTCTGGAAGGTCGCCGAGCGCAATCGCTCATGCCAAAGAAGCTGGCCAGAAACAAAGTGAAGATGCATATACTAACTGTATCTCTTCACTTTAGAGTCCCACCGCACATCCCCCTTGCCGCCAACACGTAGAGCCCAAGGGTATTCAAGACGTGCTGTTCGACCGAACAACCCCTTAGCCGCGCCAGAAGAGTTAGTTCCGTAATGTCGCCCTGCCTTCTGTTCCTTCCGCAAGGCCAATATTTGCACCAAATATGGCTGTGTATAGTTCATGGGGCACACAGATGCCTCCAACAGTAAACGTGTCGGCTACCAGTACAGCAACAGCAGTTGCACCGCATTTTCTACCTCGTATATATCCCCTAACTGAGGGGCTAGGGTCTCTGCTGCCAACCCCCCCAAACCGTTATCGTTGCAGACATTTTCACGAACAGCCAACTATAAAACAACGTGCCTTTACTTATCTTCGTCTGCGATAAGTGAGCTTTTTGTCGCCAAGTTTAGCCCCACACGCCCCCCACAACATGATTCTCGGGTGTCGACACAAGATTATCCAATACAAGAAGATTATTTATCGGCATGACTCCTCTGTCGGCGTTGTGGGTCGCAGCTAGCGTAGACTGTGGCTGACGCGGACGGTTGTGGGCTGTGGGTTGCCCAAATAAGGAACTACAGCAGTAGAATGGAAGATACTGGACCAACACCCAATCGAAACGGCTGATATGTTGAAAACGTTACAATCAGGTTTCGGTTGCCGCAGCAAGCCCTTCCAAACCACAGCAGCGCGGCAACCGCGACCAACTCCAGATGACTAGCGACATAACAAGCCCGTCGCGTTAGGCCAAGCTCGCTCGCTTCTGTAGGTCCCAGGTTTGCAGAAACCGGTCAAGTTTGTGCACAGCTCGACCCTTAAAAAAACTCTTGCTGTGCATAACTCACTATATACTGTCCCATGAGACATATTCCAATTATCAGTATTTCACAATAATCGCTCTATTATTTCTTCAGTAGGATATGGGATCTACCCACAATGGACTATTGCTTTTACAGTAGATCTTCCAGAAATCCATTTGAATGGAATTGGTCGAGATATTACTTTCGTGGTGCATCTATTAAGAGGAACGGTTCGGCCAATAGATTTGTGTCCTGGTCTTCCAATAGATGTTGTTTCAGCGATTATCTTCTGGTATTGTCTAATAATTGGAATGGTTCAATCAAACCGTTTCTGCACTGACCTTCGAACTGTATTTGCTTCAACATATTTTTCTGTTCTTGTCTATAAATAGGAATGGTTGGATCAATAGGTTTCTGCCCTGGCCTTCCAATTTAAATTGTTTCAACAATTAGTTCATCGGCAAATTCCAATTAATAGACCGCACTCGAAATCATTCGGTTGGACGATTTCAATTGATAGAAAGCACTCGAAACAAAATGGCTGGACAATTCCGACTAATAGATATCACTCGAAATAATCTGACTGGGCAATTCCAATTCATAGACTTCACTCGAAATCGTTTAGTTGGACAGTTGCATTTAATAGATAGCATTTTTAATCAATTGTCTCGGCAATTCCAATTAATAGGCAGCGCCCGAAATCAATTGTAGGCACAATTCCAATTGGTATACAGCACCCAAAATCATTTTCCAGGACAATTTAAATTAGTAACAGTATAGTTCAATCGAACTCATTTGTTTGGGCAAATCTAATTAATAGGCAGCATCCAAAATCAATTGCAGCCATAATACACTATTGTAATGGGAATGGCCCAAATAATTGCCCAGGTAATTCCAATGAATTGGCAGCACCCAACATCAATTGTCTGGACAATTTCAATTAGTAGACATGATCCAAAATGAATTACCCGGACAATTCCAATGAATATGTATACTCTTAATCGATATCATTTGATTGGTCAATTGCAATTAATAGATAACACACAAGAATAATTATAGACAAAATATTGGTACGAGTATACTATTGAAATTGGAATTGTCCAGGGTGGTACCTATGTATGAGGGCACTAGCCAAACATAGGTATACCTACGCCTTTTGAGCCATTTATAGGTACCCGGCGCATTGTACCCGGGAAAAGGCTTCCCGGCCCCGCCTGATATTGGGCCAGCGCTCCATCGTACCTACAAATGGCTCATAAGGCCAAGATACGTACACCTATTCTTAGCTATTCAACTTCCGCGTCACCTATGTTTGGATTCAAGTGTACCTATAAATGGTTCGAACGATCACTTTTTGGCAACTGAAATATAGATAGACGGACACACCAGATGCCGGGACTGTCAACCAGCCAACCGTACCTGTCAACCAGCTGACCATACCTGTTAGCACAAACGCCCGAAAATACTGTCAATCAGTACGAACGCAGGTGGCACCGGAGACAACACAGGTCACCTAAATAAACTGAGGCGTGGCGGCGGTAGTAAAATGTGTCAATCAATAAGAGGGCAATTCACCACTACACTCTTCTATTGAATATGAGTATACTGGTAGTACACAAGCGTGCCCCAACTGCTACTGTACCTTTGTTAATAACTACTGTACGGCACCATAAACACACGAGGCAAGCTGAGCTTAACGAAGAAATATAATAACATTGTATATGTGGATTGGTATGAAATTCAGAAGAATGGGTCGGGCGTCCAGTTTGTTGGGTGACCTGTGTTGCCTCCGGCGTCACCCGCGTTCGTACTGATTGACAGTATTTTCGAACGTTTGTGTTAACAGGTACGGTCAGCTGGTTGACAGGTACGGTTGACTGGTTGACAGTCCCGGCATCTGGTGTGGCCGACTGTCTATATTTCAGTTGCCAAAAAGTGATCGTTCGAGCCATTTATAGGTACACTTGAATCCAAACATAGGTGACGCGGAAGTTGAATATTTGAGAATAGGTGTACGTATCTTGGCCTTTTGAGGCATTTATAGGTACGATGGAGCGCAGGCCCAATATCAGGCGGGGCCAGGAAGCCTTTTCCCGGGTGCAATGCACCGTATACCAATTAAATGGATGAAAATGCGTATGTATACCTATTTTTGGCTAGTGCCCTTCAATATTTAATATTAATAGTGGCACCCCACAAGGGCCCACAATGTGTAGCATGAGTTTCAACACTTTAAAAGAAAGTACTGCGCTGTGCGTACGTATACGTAGTGTATACCTTTTACTACTGTGATGTACTATTCAAGAGTAACCTTTCTACGACTTAGCGCCCGTGTGTGTGTGTGTGTGTTCTTCACATTAAACCTTCCCGTACTACGTAACGAAAGAAAGTTGCAAATCGAATCGATTTCAAATCGATTTTTTTTTATGAATCGACGCGGACTTTCATCTGATTGGTCAAAGCATGAATCACCGGAAAGACATTTGAACTTTGGGGCATGAAAAAATCGATTCGATCGGATATCAAAAGAAGTCCCAAAATACTTTATTTTTTGCAAATCGAATCGAATCGATTCGAATCGATTGGAGTTCATCCAACATGCATGGCATGTTCCCACTGGGTGAACGTCCCCGAGGCGATCCGTCGCTGTTTGGACTGTTCTCGACAACCACCAACGAGGCGATAAATCGTTAAACTCAACGAGTGGCGACCGGAGCAATAGCCGCGCCCACGGCTACATACCATAGCACAACATGGCCAGGCGGTGGCTCCTAAAATAAATCATGGCGGTCGCAAGCCCAATTTTTCCACCAGCTCCATCGGCCAAGCCCGGCGAGAACCAAGCGATCGACCCAAAACACAGAGGAAAAACTCAAGACTTCGATAGCCGCATCGCTGTCGCTGTCCGGTACATGGTGTTTAAGGGCTTCCTCCGACCACCCACGCGAAGCTGAGAGAGAGTGACAGCTTCCTAGCCTGGGCCTTAAAAATATAACAGAGGCTGTGTAGCCGGTGTGCACATGACGATGCACGCCGTCGCTCTCAACTTCTCCCCTCGGTACTTGTCAGCCGGGTGTTCTGTGGGATGTCGCGTTATTCCGATCTCATTCACATTTCGAGAACATACGGAACATACGTCGTTTCACACGATAGGATGCAAAGCCGTATTTTCTAGGGCTGTGAGTTGGCTGGAGTTCCCGCCTAGTTATTAGTCGCCAGCCAACTAACTGACTTTAGTTGACTAGTTGGCTGGCGCTAGCCAGCCAACTAGGCGACTAAAGTCAGGCGAGCGAAGCGAGCCAAAAAACCCCCCACCGGCCGAGGGGGCCCCGCTGGAGGCGCCCCCGGAGGGCCCGCCGGAGGCGCTTCCGGAGGATCCCGCTGAAGGCGCCGCCGGGGG
The DNA here is from genome assembly GCA_008828725.1 of Saccharina japonica. NCBI lineage: Eukaryota > Phaeophyceae > Laminariales > Laminariaceae > Saccharina > Saccharina japonica. Next base: position 30,445 of record MEHQ01003413.1, on the reverse strand, counting down.
CAAAAAAGACGCTATTTGGCTTCATTTTACACCCAAAAAGCATGATAAATGGGCCAAGTTTATCTCTGGTTTTGATCACGAAACAGGTATATTTCTAAACTTCGTCTCAGTTCGTCGGATATTAAAGAGATGCGTCAGAAATATAGGGTACGTTCTCGTACCCGGTACGTTAAGCATCTCACCTGCTTTACCGATTAATTTGCGTTTATTTTGTTTTGGTTTTTCTCTGTTTCACAGTCTGTGACCACATGATTTGTATCTCTCTAGGATTGGGAATCAGGACAGGCACTGGGTGTACTGATATGGTTGAGTAGAAATAACGGGTTTAATGTGAAGACAACACACACACATACTCGTGCGGCAGGCAGTAGCACATCGCCAGTACAAACTAAAAATAGGACACAAAATAGACCGGGATCGGCCAAACTAGACGGGGATCGACCAAAATAGACTGGGATCGACACACAGCTCAGGACGAGCATCGCTCAAACACCCCAGCCAGAGGTGCTCATCATCCAGTTGACACACTCATGACAGAGATATACTTGTATTATTACAGTAATAGCACGTTGGGACAAAGTCCCGCCATCACAGTCAGTTGACCGCATTAACCATAAGACCAGAGTTCTACCTTTTACTTAATACTCGTATGGTCCGTCCGGCACAAAATATTTCCAATGACGTTTACGAAGCATGAATAGTCATAACTCATGAAAAAATATTTTTTTTTAATGAGACAACCATATATTCGTGACCGCATAGACAAGAGGAATCGATGCTGAGAACGAGAAATAAAAATAATTTTCCACACTAAATTCAAGTAGTTACGCAACATTGCATCAAAAAATATTTCTCCAAGACTGGCCAAAATTGACCAAGTTCAGTCATTTTGGGCAAAATTATGAATATCTCACGCAATTTGGTATTTCTTCAAACGAAAAAAAAACGGCCTGGAGGCGTGGACGAGAGCAATCGTTTGCCGTATTCTATTAGTATATCGCACGATTTGTCAAACAGTAGTAACCAGGGGAAAATGATCTTCGATATACAGTGTTTCCATCATTTTCTTCTCCCTCTTTCGCTAAATTAATTAATTAATTATCCCCCTTCTTTCGCTAAAATTGTGCATTCGTATTATCATAATGAGCCGCGCGAGCGCGAAGCGCGAGCCTTTTTACTTGAGGTTTCAAGGAAAAAAGGCGCTTCATATCGGCTTGCGTTTCGCGTAGAAATCCATGTAGCGTGGTGTTTTAATACTTCTTCTGCGTGTTTGTTTGCGACAGTCAACATCGACGTTTGTACACCGCATTCAACGTACACGGCACCAATGCCAGTCCCGTCGGACTCTGTGCACGCACACATTTTAACGAAGTCTTCTCGTGCTGGTATCGCTGCAACTCGTTCAGAGTTGGTCGAGCTAGGTGCGACAACGTGTGTGTTTTACAGGCACACATGCCTTTTTTTGAATTTCGGGACGTAAAACATCATAACGGTTTTTCTATAAAAATTTAAAAATACGTCACAGCGATGAGTTTTTTGTTTTTGTTTTCGGAGTTCTATGATGTAGGTGGTATTGTAAGGCCCACTCTCCTCCTGATGAGGGGAAGGAGAAGCTCTGCTGTAATGTCGTACAGCAGTAGTTGTGGTGGCACCTGCTACGATAATAGGTGCGGCAACGTGTGTTTTCAAACAAGGCTGTGGGCCATGTTTTTTTTCAGGCACATAAATCGGAACGTAGATCATCACAAGGTTTTTTGTTTCTGAAGTTCTGCCGAACACAACCCAGCTTTCTTCAAATTATGCCGAATTTCACTATCATCGTGTTGGGGAACCAGGAGACACGTGTACACAACAGTTTGAGTACGAGTACAGAGGGGTCAAGGGCTAGACCGACAAGCCGAGCGTACAGTGACGCTGGCCCTGGCCTCATGTGTCCTACTACTGCTGCTGTTGCTGCCGTTCCGTTGCTGTGTTGTTGCTGCGGCCGCCACAGCTGCTGCTGCTGCTGTATGCTGTATGATATGCTGTTGATTCTTTTTGTTTCAAGAAATAACCCAAACCAAACGGGACGTATACGTAGATGTTCGTTCGTGTTTTGGCTTAGCAATCAGCACAGCAGTATCCCCCCAGCGTGATGCATCGCAGATTTGACTACTGCAGGTACCCGACGTCGCGCCTCATTGCCACCAATTACTAGTATCTGACTTAATACTTCGAAGTATATGCATACAAGATGCGTGTGTTGTATCTCTCCCTCTAAAGCTGTTTTTTTAATTATGAAAAAAATGGCCGGCGGCCTATGGTCATAGCTCCCCAAATCACTGCTCAGAATTTGGGTTTGAAAAGTATTACACCCAGGGAAACAAGGGGCTTGTTTATACGTTTTTGGCATAAACGAGGCGAATTAATATAATAATTGAAAAACATCGTGAGAAGCTGCACAATGTTGAGCTTTCTGACGGTGCCTCCAGATTTCCGAACAGCTCAACACATCCTGAGAAATGTACCTTGGTGCGGGGCATGTATTGGAAATATTGAAATATTGTCCCAGATGGACTACAAAGATGCAGAACCCCGCGAATCATCTCGCATCAAAAGTATGAATCCCTGACCCCGTTTGGGGCGCTTGGAAAACCGGCGCTCCTTCTGTACGCGGTAGCGAACCGCTACCTTGTCGCGTGCACTCGCTTTCGGAGGAGCGCTCGGTACAGTCACTTCTTCGTCGGACGCTCCATCACTGCCATGGTCCGCCGACAGGCCAGGCTCAGCGGTGCCGGCACCCTCGGCCCTGCCATCGGCACCGGCACCGTCGATGGCGATGGGTTGATGCGCCATGGTTGTGGAAGACCTCTTTCTGTGCGTGGTGGTACTGCTTGGGGACGCCGAGAAATACGCACCCCGTACCAAACAAGCCTTCCTACAAGCAAGGAAACCCGAAACACAAAAATAGTTGGATAGTTGGCACCGCCGCAACTAACTTAAAAAACTAGCCAGCTAATAACTAGCTGGCAACTATTAGTCAGCCAACTCACAGCCCTAGTATTTTCACTTCAAATCGGAAAAAAATCGATTCGATTCATAAAAAAAAAACGAGTTGAAATCGATTCGATTTGAAACTTTCCTTCGTTAGTACGGGCCCTTAAGACGACCCCCTTGCGTCCAGCCAGGTGCTTCCCACAGACCATCTCCATTTCCTGGCGCATTAAGCACTTGCCTACAGTATACAGTCTAGTGCTGAATTTCTCGATGAGCTCTCACAGAGAAGCGCTGGTTGATCAACCGATATAATAACAGTATAGTGTTTTCAGATTCATGACATGAGGAAATTTGCTTTTCTTTAAAATCGTTTTCATGGTGATTATGAGATTCGAACTCACGACCACTGCAACCCATCCATGTCCTGCCGTCGATGCCCTTCATTTGTTAAGGCATTAGCCCGTTGGGCTACTGGTAAAAGGATAACGAAATACCTACCCAATCCAAGCCATATAACAGGTAACTACTACCGCTGTCGAGTTATATCGGTTATTTCATATCACCAATACAAAACAAATTGGCAGTTCGTACGAGATTACTGCTGCTGTGCCCTGGTGTGACGGTGAGGGTTAGACGTATCTATCGTAGATCTCAGAACACGTACGCATGGACGGATACATCACAAAGTCAAGCACCAAAGATCCGGCCAGACCGGATCTGAGGGCGTTAGAGGTCCGCTAAGCGTAGACCTCTCCCCTCAAGCTGACTCGATGTTCCTCCATCGTTAATGCCCGATTGGGGTGAGGCTCGGTGAGCCCCCCACGGTACCAGAACTATAATAGACTCGCCGTGTAGCACGGCGGTAGCATCTCCTTGCTACTTAAGAAGAAAGAACTGTGCTCGGTTACGTTGCCTCGGTTACGTCGACCGTAACGACGGCTACAAGGGACCATCGCTCCGGGACCTCTCCAAGGCGACTTCTACGCGACAGCAACGACGACGGCGGAGCCTAGTAATAACATTGGTGACCACCGTGGGATTCGAACCCACGAGTACGAATACATGACCTGAACGCAACACTGGTCCCATTTGATACTTCGACCCGGCAGCCCTTCCCATTGGGCACTCAAACTCCGACTAACAGACCCTTGCGAATAAAATATGTCCCGCAGGGTCGCCGAGGCGCACTTGGCACACTGCCCCCATTTGGTTTCTTATATTTTCTCTCTACCTTCTACGTATATATTTTAGTCGTACCTCAGATCCAGGGTCACACATAGAGGTGGGCACCGGGAGGCGGAAAAAAAAACGAAAACCGGATAACGAGGCGTTATTATAAAAAAAAAACCGGATAAAACCGGTTTTTTTCAGCCGGTTTTAACCGGTTTTCGGAAAACCGGTTAAAACCGGATGGTAACGTGAAACGCCTCCAAATAATTGAACACGACGGCATGTTTGGGTGAAAAACGTGCTGTTTACATGTGGATTTCGAGCCACAACCACAGCGCGCGGGGTGGCGTGATTTCAAGGTATAAAGCATTGTTGTGAAGACATTGCCGGTGCACAGGTACTATACGTATACACTGGTTACTATTAATAGGGCGTTCTTCGCGATTACTTGCTTCCTGTCTTTTTTTGCCTATGCCTTGCAGATCATCGTATTCGGAGGGCTTTCCTGCGCGCGCTCTAACTACACTAAAACCAAGTCAAAATATCCACACTAATTTCAATATAAAAATCCCCACTAATTTTTAATATTTTTGTTTTCAGACTAAAATCAACTTTTTTTTTGAAGAGTCCAAAACAAGTGAAAGTATATTATACAGTTGTCGTACGTGCAAGTTTTGTATACCTTGGTATGTTATATGTTTGGGCATTAGCCAAAAATTGGTATACCTACGCACTTTGAGCCATTTATAGGTACACTGCGTAATGTACACCGGAAACGGCTTCTGGGCCCGCCTGATATTGGGCCTGCGCTCCATTGTACCTACAAATGGCTCAAAGTGCGCAGGTACAACTATTATTGACTAGTCAATGTGCGTATCACCAATTTTTGGCTTCAACTGTACCTATAAATGGCTCAAACGACCACTTTGGCAACTGAAAAATAGACAGACGGCCACACATTCACCACCCACGTTTGCTACGTATGGAATGTTGTTCCGGACTGCGCCAACGGCTGTGTAACTTAGACCCCCTCGTAACCGTATGGTATAAAACTGTACACGTATATTATGAAAGTTTCTCCTACTATATACTGCACTACAGTATGTATATTATACTTTCAGCATAACGGCATGGAAACACTCGTCATTGTTGTTTCTCCGCATCGTATATATGTGTATGCGTAGGAGGGGTGTCGTACTGAATACGTATGCATTGATCGCGATACAATTTCTCGCGTGTAGGTAATGCGTGATAACTCCGCAGTGTCAGTGGTTGTACTGGTACGGTCGGCTGGTTGACAGTCCTGGCATATGATGTGGCCGTCTGTCTATATTTCAGTTGCCAAAAAGTGGTCGTTTGAGCCATTTATAGGTACAGTTGAAGCCAAAAATAGGTGATACGCACATTGACTAGTCAATAATAGGTGTACCTGCGCACTTTGCGCCATTTGTAGGTACAATGGAGCGCAGGCCCAATATCAGGCGGGCCCGGAAGCCGTTTCCGGTGTACATTACGCAGTGTACCTATAAATGGCTCAAAGTGCGTAGGTATACCTATTTTTGGCTAATGCCCTATATGTTTTGATGTATGACAACTACTCGTATAACACGTCAGCAGAGCATCTGCTGTTTAGAGCATGGTTGATGCACACACTTACGCGTATGTATGCATGATACCATATACCAGGTATAAAACTACTACTGCTGTGTGTATCCTATTATTATTCATAGTAGTACTGGTGATGGTTTCATTCGGTAGAGAAACAGTGAAAAAATTGTCCCGTCTTATCCGGTTATTATCCGGTTTTATCCGGTTTTTCCGGTTTTCGGTTAACCGGTTTAAACCGGCGAAAAAAAACGCGTTTTTTTTTTCCAAAACCGGCTACTCGTACACGCCTGCCGGGTTTCCAAAAAACGGTTTAAACCGGTTTTGTTTTTACCGGTGCCCACCTCTAGTCACACAGCAGGCCCTCCTCCCACCCTCCCCACTACGGTTCGTGCCTTACTTTTTTAGCACGAGAAAGTTGCAGCCCTTTCATCCCTCGTCGACTCGCGTCGATTGCGTTGCAGCTGAGCAAGGAGATATGCTTCAATTTTTATGTTTATTTGATCCACTGATTGATAGCGCTATGACAGATGTTCTTTTTTATTTATTTGATCTGGTGGTTGATACGACATGATATTCACTTGATTTTACAGGAGGGGTAACTGCTGTCGAGTTATATCGGTTGATTATTATCACCAATACAAAAAAGGGATTTATCCAAAATAAGGTACACCTGGTCACTTTGGTGCCAAAAAAAGGTACTAGACTAAAACCAAGTACAAATCATACGCTAGGACACATCTGATTGGCCAGCTTCACATCGTACCTGATTTTGGCATGAAATGGTCCAGGTACACCTGGATTTGTCTACTTTGGTTAGCTTTCAACTGATTTTGGCGAATTTTGAGCCAATCAGAGGCCATACGCACACTGGCTGTCTCCTATACGCCCGACATGAAGACATTAACACACTACGTACATATTTTATACGACCCGCCACAACGACTACAGAACATATCATACGCGCGCATACAGCACAATGGATCTGTTGTACTATATTCCTACTGCTGTTTGCTGACACGGTACGGAAAGCGAGCAGATCAGTCTCAAATGGACTCGATGTTTTGTTCGTATGCTATCAATGTGGCTAGGACTATACACATACGTACCTGGTCTGGTACAAGAATACGGAAATACACGTCGTAGGAGTGACTGCTGTGATCACGCAGTCAATGAAAGCATACGACAGATATTAATACCCGTACTAAAAATAACATACAACATTTGTTTATCAAGAGTTTGGAGAACACACAATCGCTATCCTTCTGCTGTTCAGGCGCAAATTCAAAAGTATGTTTGATGTTTGATCATTTCTCACAGCCAAGTCCTGAAAAACACCGTTCGTGGCGCGCGTTTTTTACTTGGTTTTAGTATATACCTGATTTTGGCAGTTGCCCAATATAATATGCCCCGCAGGGTCGCAGAAGCCCACTTGGCACATTGCCCACATTTGGTATATCTTATCTTTTATCTCTGCCTTCTTCCCCACAAATCTAAATTAAGATCTGCCGAGCAACCGTACTCAGACGAAACAATGCAAGACCGGTCACACTCCGTTTAATAACCGCTCATACAGATATATATATATGGTACAGCAGTATGACATTATTTACTTACTTTTCGCAAATAACCCCACGTTTAGCGAATGGCATTGGGGTCGCTTTCATTTAAGCGATGCGCCGTCAGGCGCAGAAATCTTGTATTTCTACTGTATACCAGGTATTAATATTAATAGTACGTATTTATATCAGACTGCTGCGCAACATTTGTTTTCAGTTCACCCCACCCCAGATTTACGCATGTACTCCTACGTATAATATACTATTGCTATGCACCTGTCGCCCTGTACTATTCTAAACCTAAAACAGCATATCTTCTTAATTGAGAATTGCCTTTCCGATGGGAATGAAAATCGAAAATATGGGTTTTTGATTTGTAAGAGATTTACTTCGCTTACAGTCATTTTTTTCACTGTAAACTATTGTCAGTTGTGACCCCCGTCGATGACAAAAACAAACGAAATCGGCATCGATCGGCAGTCTCAAGATATATATCGAGGATCCCAGAAAATCTGTTTTTATGGGCGAGGGACCTCGCTCATAAATAAATGCAAATTCCCTTAAATCCTTGATTTGTTGAGCCTGGCAAGGCCGATTTCAGTTTTTTTTCGTGGATCGATACCTACCATCGAGGAACATATTTTCTAGGTCAAATTTTGATCGTGAGCCAAATACAACTCTTAAACAATAACAAAGTACTAAAATCGATTTTCATTCTCATCGGAAAGGCAATTCTCAATTCGGAAAATCGGCTGTTCTAACCCTAACACTATTTACTACCTGGTATTTTTACTTAGACCACCGGACAGAGCAAACAGCAGTATTGATATTTGACAGGCTGCTTCAGAGCAGCAGCACTAACTACTAGACCCTGTCGCGCCAACTTTCAACAAGCGATGCGGATATATTTCAAGCCCTCGTTGCAATGGTCTTGGGACGCTTTCGACTTAAGCGAGTCGTGTCAGCGAAGAAACCTTGTAGTGCTTTCAAGTTTTAGTTTAACCCATTCAGAACTGAAACAAATGCCCCACACCCCACACTACGTACGTAGTTCCAAGTAAGTTGTCCCCAAATTCGTGTGACCAGTTCTTAAGGGGTTAAGCTTTGATATGAACGGAAACGAGCGCGAAAACAAGCAACACAAACACACCTGAGACCAGCAGCACGTCGTTGGCAGCATGGTGCATGGCTACACCGTCCCACGAACAAATGTCGCCAGGAGTGGTCTTTGCCGCTGCGCTCAGCTCGTGGACCACTGTAGCAGCTCTGCTCCACTCCCGCCCACGCAAAGCGCCTTCCGGGATAGCAAGGTGTTCACCCCCCAACATGGCGGGATCCGACCAGAAGTTACCGGAGTGAAGGTCCACCGACTTCGACATGAGATCTTCCAGCAAGTCTCCGATGAACATCTTAGCCTCCGGAGAGTGCGCGGGCAATATCCCTGGCGTAAGCTCCACCATAAGGCCTTGAACATTGTCCATGCGCATCTTGGATCCGTGGGTCGTGGTCAGCCGGTCCAGTACGTCGCTTCTCTCTGAAGCACTTGCGCTGCCCCCGTCGTGCTCAAGGACGCCAGGAGCAATTTTTAGCGCTGAAGGAAATGGCCCAACGCTCGTCAGATCAAACCCAGCCCGCCCAGCAGACAATTCGGTGGCCTGCGCGTCCGAGGCTGTCGCCATGAAGCACACCCCATGTTCGCTGGAGTGGTGTACAGGTTTCACAGCCTCAGGGGAGAGAAACGTTTGCAGGCCAGAGGCGGCTTCGTGGCCGTGACCGTACTCTGCGCAAGCCAAGTGCGGCCCACGTTGTTCATCCTCACCGGCCCGGAGTCTCTCTTCGTTCCATTTCGTGGCCAGTTCGAAAGCTTGGCCGTGGCCTCTAAAGTCTTGCCCTGCCGTGGTTAAAACAGTCTGTTCAACGAGCGTCACGGCAGGGTAAGGTAAATTCCCCCCCGACGCTTCTGAGGCCAATGCCACGTAGGTCACTGAGGTCGAACCAAGGAGACAACACCACCACCACCAGGTAAATCGTTTGCTCGTAAAGCATACCATCGCAGCCACCCCCCCCGGCGGACGACAGCAGAAGTACGGCCTTGTGCGTAGCAGTCGTTGTTTGGCCTGAGGTGGTGCTGTTCAAACAAGTTGGCCGGCTTGTTCTTCAGCACCTGGACCATTCCTCCGACACGTCCCGAGGACGCGTGGAGCCCGCGTAGCGACGTACGTACCTGGTACACGTACGTGGTACACGTATGTATGTACCTGGTATACATACGTCGTATCACATATCATACGATCGTATATTTCGTTTTTTTTATTGATCGGCTACGTACACGTATCGTATTATCGTATTCTTATACGTCAAACAACGGCCATCAAACCAACCAAGCAATACTTCTCCACTACTTGTACTTCCAAAATATATATAATACGAGTACGACGTAGACACGTCATGTCTGGTCATGTTGATATTTTTTCATGTATTCATTACGAGGTATGGGAAGGACAGCAACGAGAGCGTGTACGGACGGAGCGGGTCGAGTGTGGTCGTGCTAGGACTGGCCGAGCGGCACCGGAGCGGCGTGCCTGAGCAGCAGCACAGCAGCGCGCCGGCGCAGCAGCACAGCAGCGCACAGGAGAAGCGATCCGGAGCACGGACGACATCGACCCGTGACGGACGAACATTTTTGTTTTTCTGTTGACAAATTCTTCGCTTTTTCCCCCGAATGTTGTTGTTGGGTCGGTGTGGATGACGTCACTGGTTTTGTAGAGAGACGCGGCAGAGATGGCGCGGACACCCCGGGTGCCTTCATTGTGTGCCTGATCGTGGAAGACCCCTTCAATGTGGAACGATTCCTAATCAGTGTCGATGTTTATAATGCTGTGCCTAACACAGACTGTGATATTGAATTTCACCTCCAATGCCAAAAGCTGTTTTTCAGGTTATAGACCGGATGTGATATTGAATAATATCAATCCCGTTTGGGTGTGATATTGAATATCACTCCCGTTTGGGTGTGGTATTGAATATCACCTCCAATGCCAAAAAGCTGTTATTCAGGTTAGATGATATTCAATATCCATTGCCTGTGGTGTTAAGGGATTTCCCGAGTACAAGATGATATTAAATATCAACCCTGTTTGGATGTGATATTGGATATCACTCCCGTTTGGGTGTGATATTCAATATCACCTCCTATGCCAAACAAAGCTGTTATTCAGGTTAGATGATATGCAATAATATCTATTGCAAGGTGTTAGGGGATCCCCGATTACAATATGAATCATGATATTGAATATCAACCCGGTTCGGATGTGATATTCGATATCAATCCCGTTTGGGTGTGATACTGAATATCACCTCCAATGCCTAAAGCTGTTATTCAGCTTAGACTATATTGAATATCAAACAGTTTTGATGTGATATTGAATATCATTCCCGTTTGGGTGTCATCTTAGGGTTCCCGCACGGTGCCCGGGGTTCCCCCAAGATTTCCGGGGTTCTCGCATGCAGCCCTAGGTGCCCGCAAGACATTTAATCATCCCCCAAGGGATGATGGGGTCCCGCAAGGTACGATGGGATCCCGTAAGGATTGACGGTATCCCGCAAGGCGCGAGGGTATCCCACAAGAATGTTGGGGATCCCGGAAGGCAAAAGGATTCCCTAACTCGGGATATCCCCTAACTCGCGACAGGGGGGTTCAACGCTATATTTTTGGGCATTAGCTAAAAATAGGTATACCTGCGCACTTTGAGCCATTTATAGGTACACTGCGTAATGTACACCGCAAACGGCTTCCTGGCCCGCTTGATATTGGGATTGCGCTGCATTGTACCTACTAATGGCTTAAAGTGTGCAGGTATACCTATTATTGGCTACCTATTTTACGTATCACCCATTTTTGGCTTCAAGTGTACCTATAAATGGCTCGAACGATCAGTTTTTGGCAACTGAAATATCCGACTTCCGGTTGTGCTTCTTCTGCCGCTGATTTGTTGTTTTTGTTATTGTTGGTACCGCTCCATGTTTGTTTTACAGCCCCTTTTATTTACCTTGCTGGTGCTTTTTGCACACGCACATCGTCTTCCAGCGTGTCTTTCCGGTGGCCTGCTTTTTGCCATGGGCGGCATTTTTCGTTAATAACCAAGACACAACAACAACAAACGGCCTCTCTGCTTCTTGCGTTTCGATGGGCTTCCTATCTCGGACGCGTGGTATGCTGCTGTCTACTGTTCACCTTCTTTGTGTCTGCATCCTTTGGCGTGCATTCTACGGCATTATTTATGTTTCCCCCCCGTTTTTTCCTGTCTTGCACCATTTCACACATACGTGTATTATGTACAAGGGCTCCGCTTCGCGGGCGGCTGACGCCGCCCGCTACGCTCGCGCAAGGAAAGGGGTACAGAAGAGGCCCCCATGATGTAGCAGGCACCGCGACTTGAAAATGCCAAGAGGTTCATGGTGCAGCAAAGAAACGGCGGACTTGACATGCATGCAAAACATGCTCGGGGTGCACAATAGCTCCATGCTCCAGGACGACAAAGCTGTACGTTCGAAAGAGAAAGCACAGCAACACGGCTCACGGCACGGCGCTGCGCTGTCTGCTGTGGGTGTGTGAGTTGTGCATTTTTCGTGGGTATGTGTGGTACACACAACACTATTAATATTACGAGTACGAAGTACTTCGTACTTTGTACGAGTATACCTGGTATACTTTATTGTATGAAAGAGAAAACGCACAACACCAGCACGGTCGCCAAGTTGTGATACTAAAAATAACATACAACATTTGTTTATCAAGAGTTTGGAGAACACACAATCGCTATCCTTCTGCTGTTCAGGCGCAAATTCAAAAGTATGTTTGATGTTTGATCATTTCTCACAGCCAAGTCCTGAAAAACACCGTTCGTGGCGCGCGTTTTTTACTTGGTTTTAGTATATACCTGATTTTGGCAGTTGCCCAATATAATATGCCCCGCAGGGTCGCAGAAGCCCACTTGGCACATTGCCCACATTTGGTATATCTTATCTTTTATCTCTGCCTTCTTCCCCACAAATCTAAATTAAGATCTGCCGAGCAACCGTACTCAGACGAAACAATGCAAGACCGGTCACACTCCGTTTAATAACCGCTCATACAGATATATATATATGGTACAGCAGTATGACATTATTTACTTACTTTTCGCAAATAACCCCACGTTTAGCGAATGGCATTGGGGTCGCTTTCATTTAAGCGATGCGCCGTCAGGCGCAGAAATCTTGTATTTCTACTGTATACCAGGTATTAATATTAATAGTACGTATTTATATCAGACTGCTGCGCAACATTTGTTTTCAGTTCACCCCACCCCAGATTTACGCATGTACTCCTACGTATAATATACTATTGCTATGCACCTGTCGCCCTGTACTATTCTAAACCTAAAACAGCATATCTTCTTAATTGAGAATTGCCTTTCCGATGGGAATGAAAATCGAAAATATGGGTTTTTGATTTGTAAGAGATTTACTTCGCTTACAGTCATTTTTTTCACTGTAAACTATTGTCAGTTGTGACCCCCGTCGATGACAAAAACAAACGAAATCGGCATCGATCGGCAGTCTCAAGATATATATCGAGGATCCCAGAAAATCTGTTTTTATGGGCGAGGGACCTCGCTCATAAATAAATGCAAATTCCCTTAAATCCTTGATTTGTTGAGCCTGGCAAGGCCGATTTCAGTTTTTTTTCGTGGATCGATACCTACCATCGAGGAACATATTTTCTAGGTCAAATTTTGATCGTGAGCCAAATACAACTCTTAAACAATAACAAAGTACTAAAATCGATTTTCATTCTCATCGGAAAGGCAATTCTCAATTCGGAAAATCGGCTGTTCTAACCCTAACACTATTTACTACCTGGTATTTTTACTTAGACCACCGGACAGAGCAAACAGCAGTATTGATATTTGACAGGCTGCTTCAGAGCAGCAGCACTAACTACTAGACCCTGTCGCGCCAACTTTCAACAAGCGATGCGGATATATTTCAAGCCCTCGTTGCAATGGTCTTGGGACGCTTTCGACTTAAGCGAGTCGTGTCAGCGAAGAAACCTTGTAGTGCTTTCAAGTTTTAGTTTAACCCATTCAGAACTGAAACAAATGCCCCACACCCCACACTACGTACGTAGTTCCAAGTAAGTTGTCCCCAAATTCGTGTGACCAGTTCTTAAGGGGTTAAGCTTTGATATGAACGGAAACGAGCGCGAAAACAAGCAACACAAACACACCTGAGACCAGCAGCACGTCGTTGGCAGCATGGTGCATGGCTACACCGTCCCACGAACAAATGTCGCCAGGAGTGGTCTTTGCCGCTGCGCTCAGCTCGTGGACCACTGTAGCAGCTCTGCTCCACTCCCGCCCACGCAAAGCGCCTTCCGGGATAGCAAGGTGTTCACCCCCCAACATGGCGGGATCCGACCAGAAGTTACCGGAGTGAAGGTCCACCGACTTCGACATGAGATCTTCCAGCAAGTCTCCGATGAACATCTTAGCCTCCGGAGAGTGCGCGGGCAATATCCCTGGCGTAAGCTCCACCATAAGGCCTTGAACATTGTCCATGCGCATCTTGGATCCGTGGGTCGTGGTCAGCCGGTCCAGTTCGTCGCTTCTCTCTGAAGCACTTGCGCTGCCCCCGTCGTGCTCAAGGACGCCAGGAGCAATTTTTAGCGCTGAAGGAAATGGCCCAACGCTCGTCAGATCAAACCCAGCCCGCCCAGCAGACAATTCGGTGGCCTGCGCGTCCGAGGCTGTCGCCATGAAGCACACCCCATGTTCGCTGGAGTGGTGTACAGGTTTCACAGCCTCAGGGGAGAGAAACGTTTGCAGGCCAGAGGCGGCTTCGTTGCCGTGGCCGTACTCTGCGCAAGCCAAGTGCGGCCCACGTTGTTCATCCTCACCGGCCCGGAGTCTCTCTTCGTTCCATTTCGTGGCCAGTTCGAAAGCTTGGCCGTGGCCTCTAAAGTCTTGCCCTGCCGTGGTTAAAACAGTCTGTTCAACGAGCGTCACGGCAGGGTAAGGTAAATTCCCCCCCGACGCTTCTGAGGCCAATGCCACGTAGGTCACTGAGGTCGAACCAAGGAGACAACACCCACCACCAGGTAAATCGTTTGCTCGTAAAGCATACCATCGCAGCCACCCCCCCCGGCGGACGACAGCAGAAGTACGGCCTTGTGCGTAGCAGTCGTTGTTTGGCCTGAGGTGGTGCTGTTCAAACAAGTTGGCCGACTTGTTCTTCAGCACCCTGACCATTCCACAGACACGTCCTGAGCACGTGTGGAAGCCCGCGTAGCGACGTAGTACTGGTACGTACTTACGTGGTACAGCGTAATGTAATGTACCTGGTATCAATACTCGTAATCAAATCATACGATCGTATATTTCGTTTTTTTTTATTGATCGGCTAGTACACGTAATCGTAATTATCCGTATTCTTATACGTCAAACAATGGCATCAAACAACCCAAGCATAATTCCTCCACACTTGTAACTTTCCAAAATATATATATATACGAGTACGACGTAGACACGTATGTCTGGTCCATGTTGAATAATTTTTTCATGTTATTCATTACGAGGTATGGGAAGGACAGCAACGAGAGCGTGTACGGACGGAGCGGGTCGAGTGAGGTCGTGCTAGGACTGGCCGAGCGGCACCGGAGCGGCGCGCCTGAGCAGCAGCACAGCAGCGCGCCGGCGCAGCAGCACAGCAGCGCACAGGAGAAGCGATCCGGAGCACGGACGACATCGACCCGTGACGGACGAACATTTCTGTTTTTCTGTTGACAAATTCTTCGCTTTTTCCCCCGAATGTTGTTGTTGGGTCGGTGTGGATGACGTCACTGGTTTTGTAGAGAGACGCGGCAGAGATGGCGCGGACACCCCGGGTGCCTTCATTGTGTGCCTGATCGTGGAAGACCCCTTCAATGTGGAACGATTCCTAATCAGTGTCGATGTTTATAATGCTGTGCCTAACACAGACCGTTCAGGATAGATTCGGGTAATTGTCAATGGACATGATGGCTTTGGTTGGCTGTTCTTTTTCACTTTGTGCCCGCGGACTGTCATTCTGGCAGCACTTCAGACAGCAGCTGCGTGCTCCATCTTGTTCCCACGCCTACCGTTTGTTTTTGTACAGACAGCACTTCAGACAGTAGTTACGCTGTAGTCGGCAAATTCATTGGTAAAGAGTGGGAGGGGGGGGGGGGGGACGTTGCTGCTGTAGTCGAATGGAGATTGCGGGCGTGTAGTTCAGTTTTGGACACGCATAACATGCTGTAGGGATTTTAGGTGTACCTCTTCGGACTTGTGTATCCTTTCCCTGCTAAGTGTACGTGTTCTTTAGGATTCTCTGATGGCTCTAGCACTTTTGTGACCACGGGCCGTGATCTTGCTAGATCAGACTATAGGGATTAGCAACTGAAACGAGTTTAATGTGAAGAAAAACAACAACAACAACAACAATGTGGGGCCCGTATTAACGAGTATAAAATAAATTCAATTTGGAAAAATAAAAATAAAAATTCGCTTTTCATTGGTCAACACACGCACCAGCACCAATTTTTATGCCCCAAGATCCTAATCTTTGGTGCTGGTGCGTGTGTTGACCAATGAAAAGCGGATTTGAATTAAAAAAAAATCCAAATTGATTTTTTTTCTTCTTCGTTAAAACGGGCCCGTATTAACGAGTATAAAATAAAATTCAATTTGGAAAAAATAAAATTCAAATACGCTTTTCATTGGTCAACACGCGCACCAGCATCAAAGATTAGGATCTTGGGGTCTAATCAATTTGAATTGGACGAAAAAACCAAGAAGGTCCCAGGACCTTCTTTTCCAAAGAATTCAAATCAAATTGAGGAGTTGGCCCGACTTGGACCGGCATGTCCACGGTGGGCAAACGCCCCCGGTACAATCTGGTAATTTCTTGGTGGCATCGATGACCACGACCGAGGCGACAACACGTGAACCACAACCCGAGGCCACCGGGACAACAGCCGCGCCCACGCCTATAGACAATAGCACAGCGTACCCCGGCGGTGGCGCCTCAAAACCAATCATGGCGGTCGCAATCCCAACTTTTCAACCAGCTCGATGCTCCAACCCGATAAAAAACCGAGCGATCGACCCAAAACAGCATGATACGCTCAAGACTTCGATAACACAATCGCCGCCCCTGTCTCGCCCGTGGCGTTCCAGGGATCCCTACGCCCACCCAGGAGACCCTGAGAGCGATAGCTTCCTAGCCTGGGCGGTCAAAAGCAAAAGTATGCTGGCGGCGGCGCGCACGCGTCGACGCATGCTTTCCCTCTCGTCTCCTCTCGTCGATTTTTTTCACCTGGGCGCTGTGACGCATGCTGCGTTTTTTCGATTTCATAAATATTTGAACGAGCAATTCACTATTTTCCCCATAGGACGCAAACCACTTTTTTTTTGCGAAATCACGTTCAAATAGGATTTTATTTTCCAAATTGAATTTTTGCTGTCTTCGTTAAGATGGGCCCTTATATTTTATTATTTTTCATAAAAATATACAAAATACGTCAGCTGTGAGTACTATCGATTGAACGATTGAAACTCAACTTTGCAAGCTGCGTGATACGCTATTAAAACGTTTTTTTTTTGTTTTTTTTTCTTTTTCCTGGGTATTTTTGGTGGTCTTTCTTTCCCTTTGTTTGTTTGTTTGTTTGTTTGNGGATGTACATTATTTGTCTTTTTCGCGACACGTGTCGCGACGTCCAGTCGCGCACTCGCGATCGCGAGCTCGCGACACATGCCGGACACGTCGCGGCCCTATGCGGCATGCCGCGACGCGTCGCGGCATGTCGCGGCACACTGTCGCGACGCGTGTCGCGGTAGGTGTCGCGAGGCGCAGGTGCCGCGACGACGTCGCGACACTTGCCGCGACACCTGCCGGACGAGCGTGACCTGCCGCGACGCGCGCGACGACGTTCCGCAGATCATCATTTAGGAGCCGGACGTAGTCTCCGGTTACCTGGCCGCGAACCTGTCGGAGATGTCGATGCCGACACAGTTGCGCGACGCGTCGCGACATGCCGCGACAGCGTGTCGCGACGCGTCGCGGCGACGGTCGCCGGACGACGCGTCCAAAAAAGTCAAATAATGTAGATCGTGCCAAGTTGTGAAGTATGCAAAACAAAAAAATCCACAAAATTGAGAAAGACGTATGACACATACGTACTCGTACTCGTACTCGTACTCGACTCGTACTCGACTCGTACTCGACTCGTACTCGTACTCGACTAGTTATCGTACTCGACTCGTACTCGTACTCGTATTATACTCGAACTTGTACTCGTACTCGAACAAAAACGGCAAGCAACAACAGCAGTAACAGCAGTAGCACCCCAGTAGCACTTCGAATGACATACGAACTCCTATTCGTATAGTATTCGTATCGTGATCGCGCCGCTCAAAAAAACAAAAAGTTAAAACGACTGCTGTCGCGTTCTGTCACCCTCGACGCTTCCAGCCACCCCGGGATCACCTCGCCATCGATTCGGCCCGGGTCCAGCTTTAGTACCTCTCTGTCCCAGTGAGCCCCGTGGCCCGCATCGCGTGAAGCTCGGTGCTCACCGTGGCCCTCGTTCGCTCGCTCGAGCATGATGGTGTTCAAACCGCCTTGCTGTCACTCTCTGATTAAAAAAATTGCTGTGTGTTCCGAAAAATAAGCACCGCTTGAATGTTCTTTTACACTTATAAAAGACCTTTATAATTATGACATACTTAATTGATACAGCAAGCAGCAACGCAGACGAAGACCCTTCATGCTTCCCTCGTGTCTCGATGGACACGCCACGCCTAGCCACGAAAAGGGCGACCGCGCTCCTTCCGCCCCCCCCTCTACTGGCCAGTGCCCTCCCATACCGGCGATGGTGCCGGGCTCGCCCGCGCTGCCGTGCTCTCTGGGTACCCGCACGAACCCAAAACGGAAAGAGGAAGAAGCCTCTCGCAACTAAAGTATACACGGAACCAAGAGATGACCAAGTAACAGATAATTCTTCGACTTCGGGATAAAGAATATGTGCGGGATCACATTCTGTCGAAATCAAGAAATAATTTGATTTTTAGTTCTCTCTGTGAAATTCAGACCAGCTTCAAATCGAACACCTCAACCCGACAACGCATTGCTGGTGACTACGAACGAATGCGCTTGGGAACCTCTAGCCGGACGCGCGCGTGGTCGACGCTAGGCGTAAACACTCGGCATATATTTATCACATCTTGGGGTGTTTCTATGCGCAGTTCGGAGGTCGACAGGCTTCTTCGGTTCTTCGCTGTGTGCTCCCAGAATACTGCTGCAACCGACCTCATACTCGTGTAATAGCACATAAAGATCCATACGCGCCGAGTTACCTACTCTGTGTTTGTTTGCTGATGCTTTGAGATACCTCACCCGGCGAGGTCGTGTGTGGGCCTATAGGTCTATCCAAAGGGGGATACACGCGTGACCCTCGCCAGGTGGAAGCATCTACTGTATCTCTCTGGCTGTGGTGGCGACCCTTCTGGGCACATAACCACACCTTATCTATCCCATCGCATCTCTGCTCTCGTCGATCTCCTTGTTGGTATCAACATATACGTAGCAGTATCCTGTCTCTATTCTACGAGTATCTCTGTGTTGTCTGTAGTATGCTGTGAGATACCAGGTACCTGGTAGGTGGTACGCAGCAATAAATATACAGCTTTTATTTATTTTTCAATTTTTTTTTTTTTTTGCTTGTCGTATTGCCTGTTGTTGCTTCTCGAGGGGGGCACGACAGCGATGCTACAACCCCTCGCATCATTTGCTTCGTTTACTTTGTTTCACTTATTTATGTTACCGTGATCGCTTTTGCCTTTGTTTCTCCGCCTTCCGTATTTTTCCTAGGACTTTCTTTGGTGGCTTAGCTACGTACGTATTCATTTTGTTTTTGTCATTCCCCGTTCTCTTTCCGGGACTCTCGTGTGTTACACGAGAACGAAACGGAATTGAGTTGGAAGTGCCACGTACTCGTTGTATGGGTGGCGCCCAAGGGAAGGGAGACGGAGGGTGGGGGGGGGGTCATAGGGAAACCAGGACGGACGAAAGCAGGAAAGAGACGGCAAACAGTAGTAGGTGCCAGACCGACTAGCTGGTAGAACCTGCCTGTACTACGGGCACAAACCTGCCTCGGCTGGCCTTCTGGTGTGCTCCGGCTGGCTGTCCTATCCTGTCGTTCTCAGTCTTGCTCTGTTGGCGCTGTTTCGGTCCATTTCATTTTCTTTCATTTCAATTTGGTTTTTATTGGAGGTCGCATCTCCTCTGGGAGAAGCACGACACTTTCTTTCTTTTTTTGTCATGCTTTTTATTTGGTTGCTTGATTGTTGATTTGCTTCATTCAGTATATTTACTTTTTATTATTTTTCTTTTCGCTTTTTTTTTTTTTCTCTTTTTTTCTCTTGCATGCACCTGGATTGCTAGCAGGGTAGGTCTTGCCTGTCGTATATGGCGTTGCATTGTCTGCTCTGCTTACTGCACTGAGTGTAGTATCTCTGTGTCGTATTAATAGTTTTGTGACCACAGAACTGGTACCTTTTTAGGATGAAGAATCGGCACGGACACTGGGTGTTGTTGTTGTTGTTGTTGTTGTTGTTGTTGTTGTTGTTATCTTCACATTAAACTCGTTTCAGTTGCTAATCCCTATAGTCTGATCTAGCAAGATCACGGCCCGTGGTCACAAAAGTGCTAGAGCCATCAGAGAATCCTAAAGAACACGTACACTTAGCAGGGGAAGGATACACAAGTCCGAAGAGGTACACCTAAAATCCCTACAGCATGTTATGCGTGTCCAAAACTGAACTACACGCCCGCAATCTCCATTCGACTACAGCAGCCTCCCCCCCCCCCCCTCCCACTCTTTACCAATGAATTTGCCGACTACAGCGTAACTACTGTCTGAAGTGCTGTCTGTACAAAAACACACGGTAGGCGTGGGAACAAGATGGAGCACGCAGCTGCTGTCTGAAGTGCTGCCGGAATGACAGTCCGCGGGCACACAGTGAAAAAGAACAGCCAACCAAAGCCATCACGTCAATTGACAATTGCCCGAATCTATCCTGAACGTCTGTGTTAGGCACAGCATTATAAACATCGACACTGATTAGGAATCGTTCCACATTGAAGGGGTCTTCCACGATCAGGCACACAATGAAGGCACCCGGGGTGTCCGCGCCATCTCTGCCGCGTCTCTCTACAAAACCAGTGACGTCATCCACACAGACCCAACAACGAAATTCAGGGGAAAAAACGAAAAAAACAAAATGATTGTCCGTTCGTCACGGGTCGATGTCGTCCGTGCTCCGGATGGCTGCTCCGCGCTGCTGTGCTGCTGCTGCGGCGTGCTGCTGTGATCCGGCGCGCCGCTCCGGTGCCACTTGGCCAGTCCTAGCACGACCACACTCGACCTGCTCCGTCCGTACTCGCTCTCGTTGTTGTCCTTCCCAGTCGGCTCCTCGCTTTCTCCCTCGTTGCACTCAGGGTGCTTGGTCTGGAAAATAAAAATTCTCGCGCTGAAGGGATTGACAGTCCAACAACAGCTCGTCGCCACACGCTCCCTCCTCCTTTGATGGCGAAGCCAGGTTACTGAGACAGTACAGCTCCCTCTAGCAAACACACCTAGGGCCGTGTACATAGTGTCCGTCCACCTTTCTGATGGCGTCTGCCTCCGCGCACAAAAGTGAGATGGACATTGCTGTCTACACCGACGGCCAAAAAGGCCCGTGCATCTGAACTTTTGCGCCTAACGCACCAGTGCCGATCCAACACGCTTCGCGGCGGGTGCGCAGCAGCAAGAAGGTATCGGTCCGCTTGAGGGTGAGCCTAGCCTTGCTCGCTAGAAAGACCCCCCCCCTCGCTATGGGCCATGCCAAAGCAAAAACTTTGCCGAGGCAGCGAGGGGAAGAAGGGAAGAGGTGTTGCTGGATGTCGGAACGTAGAAAGGTAAGGTTTATGTGAGAACACACACACACATACTCGTTTCATACGCGTAATTACTGCTGTAGATGCCAGTCGACGAGGGAAAAAGGGCGGAATCAAGTCTTTAGATAAAAATGCCAGGCACGAACCATACACAGGTGGCCATTTGGGTACGTTGTTGTGGCGAAATCACAACCTCAGAACATTGGGGCGACGCACACAATGTACCGCAACGTACGAGAAGGCCCTTCGATTGTGAGATCTCCTCTTGATATCTTAATACAACGTGTAAGGTTGTCGTCAAGTTGGCAGACCTTCTTGCAACGTTAATATATTTTTTATATGTCCAACACATTTAAACATTTCGCTCGTTTCGCTCGTTATTCTATTATTGTACGTATTAACAGTATTGTTGTAGTACTCTACACAACCAATTAGTAAAAACATATTTTTGAGGTAAACAACCGGATTTTGAATGGCTGAAAACCAATAATTGAATCTAGTATATTTGGATTATAAGTCTTCGGCGTTCGCACATCGATGATAACACCCATACCTAAATGAAGGTTAAACTATCATTGATATAGACAACGTTTCACTACACCAACACTAAAATCAAGTCAAAATATGTTTGAGGCAGTCGAGTTTGTCACGGAAAGTTGTTAATAATAACAAAAAAAAAATGTGTCTCAATGAAAATCCATACTTTAACCAAGTAAGTTTTTGTACGAGTTTTCTGTTTTCTTCTTGCAGAACAGAATGCACAACGAATATGAAAAAATATACTCGTACGTAGTGCACATCATTCGTCTTACCCGAAAGCGTCTTGTGCCCAATTTTTGTAATTTTTACACAATTCTAACATACGTTTTAGCTGTTTTTTAAATAAGAGCGTTTGTTGCAAACGAACATGGTTTTGCGCAATGCAAAACATGAGGCGGGATTTAAAGGAGCATATCAAAAAAACGAGCAACGTAGATGTTCAACATACAAACGCGAGTGCGCTGTCGAGGTGAGACTTATCTATACGTACGAGTATTCATATATAGTTGTTTTATGTATATATTCATATGATACGTACGTATTGTATGTACAATATTAATATTGTTTCGTGTTTCGATGTTTCGCGCCGATTTATTTCGTATTGTTTAAGTTCAGATTTCGATTTTCACCCGTTTTTTTCTTTTGATTTTTTCGATTGCTTGTTTCGTCGTTTTGTGTCGCCTTTATTAGTTTTCGCGATTTCTGTCGAGCGGTACAATAAACACCACGCAATAAAAATAAAATAAAAATGGACACGTTGGGATCACATTACCCAAGCATTACCCAACCTGGAAAGGTTGTGGGGATATACGTTGTGCAAACAGGGACTTTGGCATATATGGCCAACCCCATGCCAAAATCAGATTCTGTAAACTCCCACCCCAACGAACCCAAATGACCACCAGTGTAGTTGGGGAGGAGGGAGAAGAGCCTACTTTATGACCCTGGATCTGAGTTACGACCAAGAAGGAGAGAGAAAGGACGCGCGAAGATCGTACAAGGGATGGGAAAAAAAAACAAAAAAATCCAAGGCTTTTCACGGTATGCAACAAACAGCCGTAGGTACGGGACGGGACGGTAGTGCTTTGATTTAGTTGTCGGGAAAAAAATGGCAGATGGGACGAGACGGGGCGGTAAAAAAGAGAGCACAAAACTATTGGCGGGGCGGGACGGGACGGCACAACGGGTGTAAACATTCTCGACGGGACAGGACAGTGAATTATAATGAATGTGGTATTTGTTTTTCTCGACGGGGCGGGGCGGTTGTATGTTTTGTCACGATGAGGCGGGACGACAGTATAGTAGTAGTATACCTGGTATATATTATTATTACCTGGTATTATCTTTGCCATCCGACAATTTGCAGCATGAGCTTCAACACTGACCACTCATAGCATTCCCGAAAGCATGTTCGTATTGTTTTCGGACGTGAGGGGACGGTAAATATAATTTTGCAAATTTGCACGACGGGACGGCGGGACGGTAAATATACCTCGTATTATACCGACATTTCGTTTTTTTTGTGCTTCTAATCAGGGGCGCCCAGAAATAAGAGAAAACGACACACCACAACCCCAGAGGTCGGAATAAAAAACCGTTGCAACCGTTGTGATCACATGATGAAATAAGAAAATGGTGAAAAAAAATATCCTCATTTTCATTATTTTCACTTGGTTTTAGTAACCCCCCCCCCCCAACCAACAAAAAATTATGTGAAATGTCGAAAAAATAAAAATCGACCACCCTTGTTCTAATTGATAATTTGTATTACATACATACCTGGTACAAGTATACAGCAGTACTATCTGTGCAAAAGAGGTGTCGAAGGCGAATGTACTTGACCACAGCACAGCAGTGCTGCTGCCGTAGATTATAAATTATTGTTCATTGTTTATTGGGTATTAGCCAAAAATAGGTATACCTACGTACTTTGAGCCATTTATAGGTACACTGCGTAATGTACACCGGAAACGGCTTCCGGGCCCCCCTGATATTGGCCCTGCGCTCCATTGCACCTACAAATGGCTCAAAGTGCGCAGATACACCTATTATTGACTACTCAATGTGCGTATCACCTATTTTTGGCTTCAATTGTACCTATAAATGGCTCAAACGGTCACTTTTTGGCAACTGAAATATAGACAGACGGCCACATCAGATGCCGGGACTGTCAACCAGCCGACCGCACCAGTACAACCACTGACACTGCGGAGTTATCACGCATTACCTACACGCGAGAAATCGTATCGCGATCAATGCATACAAGCATACGTATTCAGTACGACGCCCCTTCGCGCACACACATATATACGATGCGGAGAAACAACAATGACGAGTGTTTCCATGCCGTTATGCTGAAAGTACAATAAAAATACTGTAGTGCAGTATATAGTAGGAGAAACTTAGTTATATATACGTGTACAGAGTTATACCATACGGTTACGAGGGGGTCTAAGTTACACAGCCGTTGGCGCGGTCCGGAACAACATTCCATACGTAGCAAACGTGGGTGAATGTGTGGCCGTCTGTCTATATTTCAGTTGCCGAAAAGTGGTCGTTTGAGCCATTTATAGGTACATTTGAAGCCAAAAATAGGTGATACGCACATTGAGTAGTCAATAATAGGTGTACCTGCGCACTTTGAGCCATTTGGAGGTACAATGGAGCGCAGGGCCAATATCAGGCGAGCCCGGAAGCCGTTTCCATTGTACATTACGCAGTGTACCTATAAATGGCTCAAAGTGCGTAGGTATACCTATTTTTGGCTAATGCCCTTGTTTATTTCCAATTACGCAATTTCGTAATTTCATAATATATTTTCCGAAACAACGAAACAAACAACTATATAAAAACAAAAAACGTAAGAGTATACGCGTAAATTATATATACGTATATACGCGTATCATGTTTTTATTTTTATTTTCTCATCCCATTTATTATCTTCGCCCTTCCTTTCTCTTTCCTTGCCATTAAATAATATGGAATGGAAAAAAGCTGCTCGATAAGAACGACCCTTATCGGAGCCATACATTTCCAATCTTCTTTCAACTGCCCGACCTTCCACCCAGTGCCAAAGCCTTGCTCGTCAACACCACGAGTAGAGCCCCGTACTAGATGGTCTTCTTCCTTCCTGCCTCAAACCTTCCCAACCTCTGTCTCTCCAGCTCAACCAACTGCACCGCCATGATACGTAGAGTACTTGATAAACCTTTCCCGATCCCCTCTTTCAATCATGCCAACGATTCAATACCTCTCCACAAACCCCAGATTTCCTTCGTTCAATCTTCCACACATGTTTCCAATATTTTGTTTCGCGCAATTTTCTATATTTCCATTATTTTTTCCATTCCCCCCCCCCCCCAATTATTGGAACGTGAAGCCTTCCAAACATTTTGCCCTGTGAAGAATTTCCAATATTTCCAATATTTTCAAGATTTCCACGATTGATTTCCTATTTGTTTTTGGAAAAAAATATTAGAAATTATGGGAAAAAAGCTGCTCGATAAGAACGACCCGTAACTCAGATCCGGGGTCACAAAGTAGGAGCTTCTCCCTCCCCCGCCACTACGAGTACGGTTCTTGCCTTGCATTTTTGGGGAGAAGATTTCAGCAATTTCTTCCCTCGTCGACTCGCCTCGTCGAATTCTACCCACGCTATAATATGCGCTCTCGACATATTTACGTCGTAGTGTTATTTCAGAATAAAATTATAAGGGCAACTGCCAAAATCAGGTATATGTTATGGTACTGCTGACATGATGTGGAAACGTTTGGTAAATACCTGGTATCAGGTATAAGAATCGTATTGGTAGTACTTGGAAGGCGGTATCTTAGGTGGGAACCAGGGATGGTTCCCGATGGCTTTGTGCCATCTCGTCTTCTCAGTCGTTCATGTTCATCACGCGAAAACGGAATAAACCTGCTCTTCTTCTATCTCTACGCAAACAACACACGTGAGTACCAACGAGTACCCGTTCCATAGGCTGACCTGGCTAGGGATACCCTGTCCTCTTATACCTAGCATCTCTACACTTGGCGTTGCATATCGGCAGGACTAGTCTAAAACGGAGAAAGTTTGTTTTTTACTCGTGCTCGGTTTCCTTTTTGTCACCCGTTGGCTATTCGTGCTTTCTGAGCGAGAGAGCAGCGTTGCTCCGCTCACCAGCCATCCGTGATGACGTCTCAAGAACGAGGAGGATCTGCTCCCCTTCGCGGCAGCGCAGACCAGGACCCTGGYCCCCAGGGCCCCTTGCTGGGCCACCGTTCACGAAGCGCCGATGAAGATCATGCGCCAAGTACAACAGATCAACCGGAGGACTGGAGAGCCAGATCAGATTGGAGGATGGAGCTGCTGAGGTTTCGCCTCGAAGACCAGCATCTAAGCCGCGAGCTCCTTGCCCACCGGGTATGCAAGTTGGGCCCTTCACGCCTAAGGATCCGTCCACAAGACAAGCCGCTGAGCTGCGATCTCCTTGCCCTCCAGGGAAGCAAGTCGAGCCCCTCACGCCCCCGACCATTGCCCCTTCTTGTTCAGCTGAGGTTGTTCTACCTCTCAAGACCTCGGATCCCTGGAAGCCTCTCGATGACGCTCGGCTCCCCAAGACGAAGAACGAGCGAACGGCCGACTTGGACCCTTGGAGGGCCCCGCCTCTCGACGCGCTGCACCAGGCCGCCCCAGCTGCCCAGCCCCCTTCCGCCTCTGACTCGACGATACCTGCCAAGCAGAATTCGAGCAGACTGCGCCTCCAACTTCCAGTTCTACCTGGCTCTGAGCAAGACACGGGGCTGGCTGATGCCCAGCCGAGTACCGCTGGTACTCGTACGAAGCCAGAGAGCGATTCTGCTGTACGCAAAAAAATTGTTCCTGGTATTTTCCCTCCTCGCTCAACTGCTAAAGTTCGGCCTCTCAAGACCTGGAAGACCGAGCCTCCTTTCCGCCCAACGGCCGACTTGGACCCTTGTAGGGCCCCGCCTCTCGACGCGCTGCACCAGGCCACCCCAGCTGCCCAGCCCGCCTCCGCCTCTGACTCTACGATACCTGCCGAGCAGTATTCGAGCAGACTGCGCCACCTACCTCCAGTTATACCTGGTTCTGGGCAAGACACGGGGCTGGCTGCTGCCCAGCCGAGTACCGCTGGTACTCGTACGAGGCCAGAGCGRAKAAATGCTGTTCGAGATTTTTTTCCCGCGCCTCGCTTAGAAGATTACACACTGGAATTCAGTACGAGCATACTCCCTGTTTTCTTCACTGCTGTTAATGTGGACGATGCTTCTTATAGGGATTTCAGTACAGCCGCTGATATTCTTACTGCTGTTAGAGTCGACTCTTTCACTACAGGCTCTGCTGCCGGAGCAGATGTGCTTACTCCTGCTGTACCAGCGTCAGCTGTTGTGAACAGTGAGGTACAAGCTCCTGCTGTACCAGCTTCAGCTGTTGTGAACAGTGATGTACAAGCTCCTGCTGTGATGACTACTGCTGATACTTCCTTCCATGCTGTTTATGACTCAGAAGCCACCTTGCCGCCCCGTACTGCCAGTACCGCGCCTGATATTTTTCTTCGCCCTCCATTGCGTACTTCGGCCGCCCAAACTGCCCCCATGAAGCACGCCCTCCGGCAGGTCTTTCCCGGCGCGGTGCAGCAGCTACATCAGCATGCACTCCAGTCGACCTCGCCCGGTGCGGCCCAACAGCTGCAGAAGCCACAGCAGCTGCAGACCCTCTGGCTGGCCTTGCTAGGAGCGCCCCACCAGCTGCAGCAACAGCGACAGCGGAAGCGGGCCCCTCAGCCGGCCGAGGTGCAGCAGCCACCGTCACCACCCCCGCTCATGTCCCGAGCTGTTCATCGGACTACGCGACCCCGCGCTCGGCACCGCTGAGTGCCGGCTCGCAGGAGCCGCTTCCGCCTGCGCCGTGGCCCACACCGCGGACGCCGCTTGCTCTGTGCTGTACCGTTGGCTGTGCATGGGACACTCGCCGTAGGACAGGACACTCGGCGCGCAGTTCGCGAAGATGGCTGCATCGGCGTGCCATCACGAGGCCCAACGACGGGGAAAATCTTGCAACTCTACGCGCGGTATGGAGTGGAGGACAGTTCTTTCAGCGGCAGAGGCTTCCGCTCGGCATTGACCACGCCGACTTCACGATTTTCTGGACCACTGGCAGGCAAGAAATTTTCCTTTTTGGTGGACGTTGCCTCCTTCGCTGGTCGTCTTGAGCACTTTTATTTTTAATCGTGCCCTCGTACCTGTTCAAGTACCGCGCGCAACCGTTGTTTTCAACCGTTGCAGCCGCGAGCGCTGTGGCCGTTTCTGCGGAAACCGCCCGCCTCGCCGCAGTATAGCGCGCGTTCGTAAAACTGGATTTGCGTACGTAGAATCGAGCTCTGCTCTTCTGGTATGCTCTCCCCTACTTTGGTGGTAGGCTGAGACCATCCACTTTTATTTTTAATCGTGCCATCTACCTGTTCAAGTACCGCGCGCAACCGTTGTTTTCAACCGTTGTAGCCGCGAGCGCTGTGGCCGTTTCTGCGGAAACCGCCCTCCTCGCCGCAGTATAGCGCGCGTTCGTAAACTGGATTTGCGTACGTAGAATCGAGCTCTGCTCTTCAGGTATGCTCTCCCCTACTTTGGTGGTAGGCTGAGACCATCCCTCTGCAAAATCTTCATAGGTGCTATATATTACACACCACTATTTCTTCTTCGCTGTTTTCAATCGAACCGGCCGGTGATGCGCGGCAGCGCCCTCGTTCGAGTTTCAAGCGACGTTTTTTTTTCCCGGTATCTGTGACGAGCGTGGCTCCTTGGGTTCTATCTCCCCTACGTAGGCCGTAGGCTGAGATCATCCCCTTCGCAAAGCCTTCGTACGTGCAAGCACCACCACTGACCTCCCCCGCGTTTGGACGCCTCTTTTTTCGGCACTGGTTCACAGATCTCGCGAGCCTTGGTTGGAGAAACCTCTGGATCGGAGACTCTTGCAGCGCCTGCGGAGCGGTCCTTTTTAACTGTGGCGACGCAGCAACAGCTTTTGGGAAGTTGCTGTCTTTCAGCGAAGCGAGTCTTGCGGCACCTTTCATTTTCCCCGCATCCCTTCGGGTTTTTCGTGGGATGGTGTCGGGATAACGGGTATTGCGCGCCAAGTGGCGCTCGCCGTGTGCACCCCCCATTTTTCCAACTGCCTTCGGGAATTTTGCGTGAGATTATACTGCTGCAGGGGGGAGGGACTTTGAGATTTCGGCGCCAGGTGTCGCACACGTACTTTTAATACGCATCGGTGGGTGTACCCCTTTTTCCTCCTGCCTTCGGGCATGTCGAGTGATATTTTAGGTGGTAATACAGAGTGGGCATCTCTTACCCGCGCTAGTACTACAGGCAGTACGCGCCGGTGTGGACGGGGTCTGGGCTGAGACCCACGTTTTAATCTGGAACTTTGGCTTGAGATCAGAACCGTTTGTAACGGTTGGCACCATGTGTCTCGCTTTCGGTGTGCTTTGGGAATAATAAAATACCGGCCTTCAATGGCGTTTTTATTTATTTATTTCGCCTTTCCTGTTTCTTCGACGGGTACGCGGTCAACCGCCCCGTCGGGCCTCGGCCCGCCTCTAAGGGGCGTGGCCAGGCCCGTACGCCTTCCCTGTCGCCTGGATGGCAGACGGGATCGTGTAATTATCATGTCCTGAATTCCATTCATTCCATTTACCCTTGGCTTGATTTGTCATCCGTATGCTGGCCCCTAGCCACCAACCACCATGCTGAGGTTTTCGCTGTATGTAACCCTATGGAGACCGACGACACTCCTCTATGGAGCGGCCTACTTTCACCGACTCCCCGTGCTACCGCGCTCCGAGAAAACCGGGTCCCTGCCTAAACTGCCGGGAAGACTTGCACCCATTAAAACAGTGTAGACACCTCTCCATTTTCGCGAGCGACTGTACTCAGCGACGACGGTGCAACGTGCCGACGTTGTCAAGCACACATGATCCGATGCCGCCGCGATGATAACCCCTCGCGCTCGAACAACCAGAATAACCAGAGACAAGTATCGCCGCTGCCGAGCCAAACGCGTGGGCAACACCAAGGCCAAGATCAGCAAAATAGACACAACGACGACTACAACACACACGGAACAAGGCTGACCGCAGTCTGGGTCTGGTCACTACGGTGATGTCCCGCCCTCGGCCGCCTCTTCTGCTGCTGCTCCCGCCTCTGGTGTTCGCGACGACGCCATGCGCTGCCAAAATAAGTTAATACTTGTTATAACTTTTTCTTTTTTCAACACACAAGCATCGAGTTCACAAGATGCTCGTGTTCCAGGCTCGTCCAGCGCTCAGCGCCGACCTGCCTCGAATGCTACCTCGCCTGCTGGCCTTGTAGGCCAGCACGTCGTCCCGTATATCCGGTCGACGCAGCGACACAGCCACACTTGCTTCTGCGGCGAGCCCATGGACTCCCCCTCCGCCTGTTACAATTTTTCATGGCACTATGCCCGCGACGGGAGCCTGCGCCTCGAGCGCCGCCCCCCCCAGCCAGGACACGGGAGCCCGTGCATTAGCGCCGCTTCGCCAGCGATGGGAGCCCGCGCTTCGAGCGCCGCTCCC
>MEHQ01001808.1:40377-58054 GCA_008828725.1 Saccharina japonica | reverse complement strand
ATGATCAATACGAGTAGATGATCTACAGATGATTATCTGTAGACAGATGGATCATGATCTGTCCTAGGTGTGTAATAGTTACCCAAACCGGCCCCTTTATTAAGGGACATAGTTGTATAAAAAGCAGCAGCAGCAGCAGTAGCATTTAATGGGCGGCAGTCTAACATCATCAGTACTGCTGGGGCAGCAAGGGCGCGTTTGTGACCGGAGCTGCCAGAAATTAACGCAAACGTACACGTATTACACACAAAACAAAAACAAAACACATGAAACGACCCTTTCTCTCTCTCCCACCCCCCCCGACTCTAACAACATCTGCATGCACGCGCGCGACACACACTCACAAAACAAAACAAAACACGAGTATGGGGGAGAGGGCAACACAAAAGAAGGGGGGGGCGGGGGGAGCGGGAGGGAGGGGGCGGGGAGGTCGCCTACGGCAACGAAAAACCCAGCTTATCATACTCATACAACTAGTCCAGTACAGCGCAGTCTAGGCTAGCCTAGAAACCCAGGCAGCCAGCCAGCCAGGCAACGGTGGCGGCGGCGGCGGTAGCGGCTAACCTGACCACCGTGCCGCACCTGTTATCGAGCAGAGGTCGTGGTGCCAGCCGCACCAGTCCGAGAAAGACGCGCTATCGTCGTCATCGTCGCCTCCATGCGAGGTGGAAACCCCGCTCTTGCCTCCCCCCCCCTCCCCTCCTCCTCCTCCTCCCCCGCTACCGCCACCACCCACACCACCACCACCACTACCACCACCACCACCACCACCACTATCGCCACCACCACCACCACTACCACCGCCACCACCACCACCACCACCACCGCCACCGCCGTCCCCGGAGCTTCCGGGCCCCGGCGGGGCTCCGGCTCGACTGTTGGTCGTATTGGTGGTGGTGGTGGTGGAGCTGCTGCTGTCGGCTTGATCGGGCGGCGCACTTCGTGCGAAGTAGTGCAAGAGACGACCCTTGCAGCAGCGAGAAGAGGACACGATTCGCTCCATCTTGCCTTCCTCGTAGCCGCTGTGCACGGAGGCGATGTATCTTTAAAGTGCAACGGGGGGAGGGGAGCGAGCGTTAGCGGGGACGGGCGCGGAAGGGAGGGAGGGAGGAAGGAAGAGAGGAGAAGAGAACTGAACGGGGAAGGTGAAAGTTGGAGAGAACGTAAGTTAAGAAGGGGAAGGGAAGTGCCGGTGCAAATGGTATGGGAAAACGGCACAGGGGTCTCGGGAAAGAGGCTGTGCCCGCCAACCGTGGGCATAGGCAGCAGCAAAATCAGCAGCAGAACCAGCAGAAGCAGCAGCAGCAGCAGCAGTAGCAGCAGCAGCAGCAGAAGCAGAAGCAGCAGCAGAAGCAGCAGCAGCAGAAGCAGAAGCAGCAGCAAGAAACAACAACAGCAGCAGCAAGGAGCAGAACAAGCAGGGACAGGAAGCATACGCACCAGCACCCTTTCCCTACATGAGCGTTTGCGTTATGATCGTCCTTCCTCGTCGTGTGTACCTCTACCACCCTGTATCTCTCCACTCATTCCAAAAGCAATAACTTGTGCCCCACGGAAATCCCGTCTCCTTTACCGCTACCCATGA
The DNA here is from genome assembly GCA_008828725.1 of Saccharina japonica. Classification (NCBI taxonomy): domain Eukaryota; class Phaeophyceae; order Laminariales; family Laminariaceae; genus Saccharina; species Saccharina japonica. Next base: position 56,469 of record MEHQ01001808.1, on the reverse strand, counting down.
CCACCAACCACGTCCAACCACTACCGTCCTGCCCGGCCGCACGCAACCCCCCCCGTCATCCCCCCCCCTCCCCCCTATACCGTATTATCTATAGGTTGGGTTGGCGTCGGTTGGCAACGACACTGAAAAACATACCGCTCACTACATGAGCTAGACCACCAGGGTGCCGTTTTCTGTTGTTGCTTTTTTGGTGGTCGATCACAGCTGGCGGTCGAGCTAGATGATTTGTGCGGGGTGGAGATCCTTTGCTCCGCACAAGGGGAATGATCGTATCACGGAGTGTTTATGGTAAGGCACCCAAGAGGCAGTTACATATAGTACTCCCATTGCTGTCCCTGGAAGTGGCTACACAATAAATCAAATCAACTCATTGAAGCTGTCACCCATATGCAAGTCCGCCTCACAAGCGGCTCTTAGTAGGATGCAGCTCACCCTTCATGCGACTCGCCCAACACCTCACGGCGCTTCGCGTTTGGTGGTAGCATTGTCTGCCTGGTCGGTGAAAACCCGACATGCTCCGTCCCGGCATTGCAGGGATGCGAGGGTCTATGGTAATACGACTACGGCCATGCATCAAAATGAAGTACACCCCCCCGCACACACTAGATATTATTAGTACCGAGAAAACGATCGCGATACTACTCCTGTAGTAGGTACATAGTGGCCACAAACGGTGAAACAGGAAGGGCACTCGTAAGATGAGCATTGTGTTTTCTATGTAATACATGGAAAAAGCGAAGTGAGCGCTCCAAACAGGTTGGAGGTGTTTCTATAGGGGAGAGTAGGAACAGCAGTGCTCCGTCTCGAAAGGGGTGCGTGAGACAAACGGTCAAATGACTAAGGGCAAGCAAACAAATGAGTACCCCCCCCCCCCCCCCCCTGGTTGGTGACTACTCGCCTCCCAACACCCACCCACCCATCCACACACACATCTACCCACCCACCCACCTATCGCACTGGCGCGCCACCATCACCCCCACCTCTACCACCGCCTTTCCAAGCCCCTTGAAAGCCGCGGAGAGCTCCGGCACCTCTAGGTCGGGCCAGACGTTGGGGTTCGCCAGAGCCGGGTGCAGCTCAGCCGCCTCCGCGTCCCCGGGAAAAGGGTCGTCGAAGCTCGGGTTGGCGTAGAACGAGCCCTTAGCCACGTCCGGGCGGCCGGCCTCGAGGGCCTCTCTGCCGTGACTCCACCCGACGGCGAAGCCGCTGTCGGGGCGTTCATACTTGGTCCTTGTCTCGGCGGGGAGGCTCGCGAACCTTGCGTTCATAAGGAGGGGTTTAGGTTGAGGTTGTGCGGGTTGGGAGATGGGGCGGGGGTGAGGGGGGTGGGCGGGTGGGGTGTTGGTGAGGTCGTGGGTGGCGGGCATGGCGGGGGGCTGTTGGTACTTCGAGTATGCTCTGTCTCGTGGAGGGGGCTATGTAGTGGTTAGGTGATGGAGTTGAGAGGTGGGGGTGGTCTTTCGTCCTCTTCCAGGTGGGTACGGGATCGTGCCGAACCTTAACGCGAGTGTTGGGCAGTTGTGGGTGGGGTGGGTTGGAGTGAGGTGCCCGGTGGCCCGAGGTTGCGGGCATGGGGGGGTTAGACGGTTGCGGGGGCGTTTAGGGGGAGGTGGTGTGGTGGGTTGGGGAGACTGGGGGACCGCGATGGGAACGACATTCCGACAGCGGAGCAAGGGAGGGAAGCGCACAGCAGTAGTGTACGTGCGCGCAGAGATGAGAGGGGTGGGAGCGGGGGGGGGGTCATTCCGTACTTCTTCCTTCCTTTTCCCCCCTTCTTTCTTCGACGCACAGCAGTGCTGGGTTTCCTTTAGTTCTTCGCGTGCCGCTCTCTTTTTTTGCTTTCTGCTCAATCGAGATTCTTATCAGTATGTGGACGAAATTTGGCAGTGAATATTTCCAAGGTAGGTAGCTATTTAGGCACTTCTGACTGGCTACAGGTATATTATCACGCGGGTAAATCTACTTGGAGTCTTTTTTCCTAGCCACGGCATCCCGTGTCGACCTATTAATAGAGTTTCTCCAAGCACAGCATCCAAGCCGGCAGAGTCAGCCTGGAGTCTTTCCCAGCCACAACATCCAAGCACTGACCACTGGTATCGGATTCGGGTTCGGGTTCGGGTTCTGGTCACAATAGGGTTAGGGTAGGAGGGTCGGCTTCAGGCGCCAAGCACAAAAACCTCCGCAAATATCAACCATTACGGAGCACCATAGTGAATAGGACGTACGGTACGAACAAAAACCTACCAGGTATATATTAACGTGTTTTTACCACACCCTGGACAATTCCGGTTTCAATAGTCTATTGTGTCTATACCTATTTTTGGGTGTTGTCTATTAATTGGAATTGCCCAACCAAATGATTTCGATCGAAGCATATTCATTGGAATTGTCCGGGTAATTCATTTTGGATGCTGTCTACTAATTGAAATTGTCCAGACAATTGATTTTGGGTGTTGTCAATTAGTTGGAATTGCCTGGGCAATTCTTTAGGCCATTAGCATTTCAATACTCTATTGTTGCTACAATTGATTTCGGGTGCTGTTTATTAATCAGATTTGCTGAACCAAATGATTTCGATTGAAGTATACTAATTGAAATTGTCCAGGCAACTGATTTTAGGTGCTGGGTACTAGTTGGAATTGTGCCTACAATTGATTTCGCGTGCTGTCTATTAAATGCGATTGTCCAACTAAATGATTTCGAGTGATGTCTATGAATTCGAATTGCCCAGTCAAATTATTTCGAGTGAGATCTATTAGTCGGAATTGTCCAGCCAATTTGTTTCGAGTGCTGTCTATCAATTGAATTTATCCAACCAAATGGTTTCGAGTACGGTTTATTAATTATAATTGTCCAGGTCAGAAAACAATTGATCGAACACTAACAATTGGAAGATCAGGACAAACCCTATTGAACCAACCAAAACAATAATTTGGAAGATCAGGACAGAAAATTATTGACCAAACCACTCCTATCGATAGGCAAGACCTTAAACTAATTTTCGAAACAATTTCAATTGGAAGGTCAGGGCAGAAACCTATTAATCCAATAATTTCTATTAATAGACAAGAACAGAAATAATTTCTTGAAACAATTACAATTGCAAGGTCAGGGCAGAAACGGTGTGATGGAACCATTCCAATTATTTGACAAGACCAAAAAGTAATTGCTGAAACATATATTGGAAGGGCAGGACACAAACCTATTGGCCGAACCATTCCTATTAATAGGTGCACCACGAAAGCAGTATCTCGACCAATTCCATTTAAACGGACTTCCGGGGTATCTACTGTAAAAACAATAGTCCATTGTGGGTAGGTCCCATATCCTATTGAAGAAGTAATAAGAGTATTGGAGTCTCCGGAGCGAAAAAGTTGCAGGAGACAATTCCAGTCAATTAACAGAGCTCTGAAACAATTGCCTAAGCAATTCCAATTAGTAGGCGGACTACAATATGTTGTTGTCTTTGCTATTCCAATTGCAATAATATGTTGGGAATCAATTGTCCGCCTCATTTCAATTGGTAGACTTTTCGGCGGGCGCAATTGTCTATTGCAATGTCTATTGTCCAAGGCTTAAACAGAAACGGAATGTAATCCGCCGCCAAATGTTTTGTTTGAGATACTTAATTTAATGGGCATCCTCCGAAATATGTTTCAGTCTAGTCAACTCCAATTTATAGAGTGCCTCATGAATCAATTGCCCCGGCAAGTCCAATCACTAGATAGCCTCATCAATCGTTTGCTTTTGCACCTTAAAAACACATCATCCTCATGCATCCATTGATGTGTCAAATTCCAATTGCAGCGTCCATATTCAATCGACCGGCAACATAATATTGTCTATTAAATGGAAATGTCTGATTGTCTGGACAATTTCTTTCGAAGCCTGTCAAATAAATGAAATTGTCAGGACACTTATTAAAAAATATGCCTATTGAACGGAATTGCCCGCGCAATTAATTTAGAAGGATGTCAATTAAATGGAATTGCCAGCACAATTGGTTTAGAAGTATGTCTATTGAATGGAATCGCCAGGACAATTGATTTAGAACGATGTCAATTAAATGGAGTCGCCAGCACAATTGGTTTCGAAGGATGTCTACTAAATGGAATTGCCAGGGCAATTGATTTAGAAGGGTGTCAGTTAAATGGAATTACCCGCGCAATTGATTTAGAACGATGTCAATTAAATGGAAATGCCAGCACAGTCAGTTGATTTATAATTGTGTCACTTAAATGGAATTGTCAGCACAATTGATTTAGAAGGATGCCAATTAAAGGAAATTACCGGAGCAATTATCACCGACAATATGCTGCAATAGGCTATTAGCGTTACAAGTATGGGATAGTAAATTGCAATAGACTGCGGGTTCAACAATGGAGTATCGTAGACAACTATTAATGCCAATTGCTTCGACCATTGACGCAGCTGGTTGTATATTAATAAAAAATAAATGGACAATAGGGCCTGGTCAGTTCTATTCATATAAATTATCTGTACAATAGAGCTCGATGCGTTTCAAATAATTGGAATCGAGGACCACAATAATAGACAGTCAATTTAAATAGGAAACTATTAATAGACAACTAGACTATTGTCTATTGTTATTGCACGGCCAAGGAACGGGTTGGCGTGCTTATTCCACATGTGTGTGTACTGCGGACCGAAAACATGTATGACAGTCCCGCCGAGACCAAACACACGGAACAACAACACAACACACACGGCATTGGTCATACGGCACACGGTACACGGGCATGAGACCTTGGCTGCTGCTGCTGCTGCTGCTGCTGTTACCTCTCTCGTTTGACAGCCATACAACAGCGACTGTGTACTCTATGAATTTGGCATCCGGCATGCGTGACGCCGCAACACCAGCCCGAATTGCGCTAGTGCTGCGGCACATCCCAAACAAAACGAGAGAAGCTGAGAGCGACGGCGTGCATCATCACGTGCACGCCGCCTACAGCGAGAAGAAGAAAGCTGTGATCCGCATACTTCTGTCCGGCAAAACTGTTCGTCATTCACCATTCAAAATGTCAAACTACCGGTCGGTATCATTGGTACGCAAAAACGAAAAGTTATCTATGTTTTTCATTTCGTTTCATTTAGTATTTCGTTTGGCTTCTCCTTGTCTGTTGTTGTTGTTGTTGTCTTCACATTAAACCCGTTCTTTCTACTCAACCACATCAGTACACCCAGTGCCTGTCCTGATTCCCAATCCTAGAGAGATACAAATTCTGTGGTCACAGACTGTGAAACAGAGAAAAACCAAAACAAAATAAACGCAAATTAATGGGTAAAGCAAGTGAGATGCGTAACGTATCGGGTACGAGAACACAGCGAAACGAGCCGAACCAAAAAATAAGAACAAAAAAGACAAAATAAAACAAGTTCTGAAATGAAACAGAATACAAATGACGCAGGGAGACAGAAGCGCCAGAAGCGCCAGAAGCGCCCCTAGACGAAAAGCACACGTGCCCAAGAGGAACAGATAACTGCTGCACGAGCGAGGCAACACGAAAAATCTGCGGCCCGTATTTAGGGTGCGAATTAACGAAGGCAAGTTTCAAATCGAATCGATTTCAAATCGATGTTTTTTATGAATCGAATCGATTTTTGTTCCGATTTGAAGTGAAAATACGGCTTTGCGTCCTATTGGCGAGGGGCAGAGGGGAGGGAGGGAGGGGAGGAGGGAGGGGGGAAGGGAGGGAAGGAAGGCAGGGAGGGAGGGAGGGAGGGAGGGAGGGCGCGAAGAAGAAAGCTGTAGCTAATCCGATTCCACTTGAAATTAGACACTGGCCTCGGGCGAGCGACTGCTGCTGCTCGGCTCGCCACTCCCTTTGGGATGCTGGCAGTCAACCCTGATTACTCCACACACAGGGCACCCCATTAGGTATGGTTTGGATCATGACGATCGCCCCCTCGAGGGCGATCGACCTGTTGCGTGCGGTACGGGTGTAGCAGTTTTGAAAGAAATTTGTCCGTGGGTGACCCTAGACTGACTCTCATCGGACAGACAGACAAGCTTTTTTTAATCGGTTCTAGAGACCACAAGTTACGGTTTTTACTACCAATATTTGGTCCTAGTTACTGTGCCCCCCCCCGTAATATCAAGGTGTGTGTGTCCACCCCTCGGATTCTAAAGCTCCTGTCGAGCGATTGCAGTGGTTTCAACCCCTACGTACGTACTGCTGTACGACAGACATATCATAGTTACGAAGAGCCGTTTGAGCACCACGACGACCACCTACACAAGCGTATTTATTACGGTAAACAATAAGGATGAGTACGTACGTAGATGTTGTGAGCGTCACACCATTTACTATTCACGACACCTACCAGCGTGCACCTATGATATGTACGAGTACCTCTGTCCAGCGGCGAAGAGCTCTTGCCGGAACTGAGCGATGTCAGGCACACCGGTCACCACGGCAATCCCCAGGCCCTCTTGGCCGAACGCCCTTTCCACGACCCCTTCGAGGTCTCGGTCGTTCGCGAGCTCTTCGTACCTGTGCGACGCAAGGAGGAGGCATTAAATATAATATTACGGGGGACCATGCATGGTAATCAGGACAGGACCCATCACATACAGCAAAAACCTATACTTCGAAGTATACTCGTACGACTTGTATGTATGTGTAGTATTATCGAGTTTTTTTCTGTTATTTCATTTCTGATCTCGTAAAATTGTGGAGCATGAGCGATATGCGAACTAATATGTCAAATAAACCAAAAACATCATCAATAACAGAAAATCCAGACCACGAAAAGTGATGTTGCCGACACAACCAAAAACCACGAAAATCACATGTACACTCACTCGTGCATGTACATATAAAGTTCTTACCAACAAAGAAATCACGGGGAGACATTATTAGCCGGTCTCACGACACATTTCACATTCAAGGCAACATTCTATCTGTGCCGTATTTGGAGCCCTGTGAGCGCAGCGTATTCTTATTAAATGAGCACCTGCGACACAGCAGTAGCAGTACGTTGAACGTTGGATGATTCGCATTTGGAGCCCTGAGCGCCAAGTTGAGCGAGCTGCGGGCTTTTTGCGCCAACCATGTAATGAGCACCTATGACTATTACTATTGACCCATGAACTACTTGCTTTTATAATCAGCACCATGCCATTTCTACCTGATGAGCACCTACTGTATGACTATTGACGCATAAACTGAATTATGACAACTGCTGTGTAAGGTCCCCCTCAGCGAGCACCTACTTAATGAGCACCTGTGCTGCATTTGCACCTTGAGTTGCCTACTGTTTTGTTTTTTTGTCCATCCCATTTATCATCTTCGCCCTTCTACTCTCTCTCCCTCCTTTAGTTGTAACTCAGATCCGGGGTCACTAAGTAGGCTCTTCTCCCCCCTCCCCACTACGGTACGTGTCTTGCATTTTTGTCCCGAGAAAAAAACAGCACTTTCTTCCCTCGTCAACTCTCGTCGAATGGTGCTTACCCACGCTATAATATGCGTTCTCGACATTATTGGTGTCATTTGAGAACAAAAATCTCCAATACGGGGACTCGAACCCTCGACTCCAACTCAACAGGCTTCGTGGTTACCTGCTGAACCACCGGGGCGACCGGCGGGTTTAGGGGAACAGGGCTATACTATTTTATTTCTGCTTTTCCGTTCTCTATTTCACGGAATCAGGTCTATATTGTGCATTGTGCACTTAATACCGAGTACGATACCGAGTGCGAGTTCCAAGGTTAGGTTTTTGGGTGGCTAGAGGAATAGGGCTATCTTACTTAATTTATGTTACCGACGCGCGGGGGTAGTGCTGTCGGGTACTTGGGATGGACGCTTAAGTTTGGCGATAGCGTTGTTGATAGTTTAAAGCAGTATCGTAATATAAATGGGTGGATAAATGGATTTTGTAATATATATGTGTATGTGGAGGATAGGGTACGTAGACGCCGTCAACCTCTGATCACAAATTAATGCCAACCATGAAGATACGTTAACCAACGTCCGGTCTACGAGACCTGCCATCATGGATGGTCTTCATATGGTTGACGTTCGGGAATACAAACCCAGAACGCTACCAGGGAGTGAAGGGTCCTCTACGAGAACTACCCCCACTCCCACACTCTTACCCATGAGATCTCTCCTTGCGAGATGCGAGGGAGGTTTTGTGGAAGCACCTCCTTGCCACATGCCCTGGTATAAGAAAGAAAAGTGCGCGTCAAGGCCTCGGCCAACCCTGCTCAAGACCCCGACACGGCCGACATCATCTGAGGAGACGACCTCCATAATGGCGTCGACGAGTCTCTGAACTCTACAGACCAAACTCAATTAATATTACCCAGAAGACGAAAACAACGTAAAACGAACAACAGCGCGAACGGGCGGAATGAGCAAGCCCCCCGCTCAAGCCGTTCTCCCCGTCTTCTCATCATAAGGGTACACCGCTGGCCCACAGACACCAAACCCCACCGCCCGACGAACATTCGTACGGATTTGGTGAACTCTCCACGACCACGCGCGGAACAGCACAGAGGTACAGGCGTGGACGCTGAACTTGGTGAGGAGTCACAACGGAGAACCCTCCGGAAACTACTCTCAGGTGAAACCGTTGCAAGAATAATGATTTACACCTGAAATCACTCACACCCGTACAGCTAACAACCCGTACAGCGAATAATCTGAGAGACTAACCCAACATCTGCACGTATTATACGAGTAACGAGTAGTAATGCATTCCCCGCTTCCTCTGCAAATACCCTGGTTACTACGAGTATCCAAACTGTGATCAAAGCTGCTACGAGTAGCCCAACTGCGAGCTCGACTATTACGAATAGCGCAACTTAATGTGATCAACCCAGCTCTTACTACGAGTAATCCGATGTTTTCACGAAACTCCTGAGCCAGATTTCCGATGTATTCATCCGATATCCCAGTCTAGCTTCATACTCCACCTCAACCGCGTGCAAAGCAATATACGCATACAATACTGCTATACTCTCAGTTGCAGGTACGTTGGCACTCTATTAGTAGACTGATCATCGAAATCAGTCATTGATCGCCGAGTAATGAATCACTCGCTTGGTTAGTGCACGACAAACAGTAGTAGCTACTTTCAGAAACGCGAGAGAAGAGGATGGACAAATGAGGCACGAATCGCAATTACGGTCACAGATCGCAGACAACAGCAAGCAGTGATATTCGATCACCAACGACGTTGAACGAATGGCAAAATGAATTTACTACCGAACTCTTTTCGCCGGAAAACTTGATAATAAGTTGCGAGCGAGGCAGTTGACCCACAACATGGTCTGCGCAAAATTCAAGCGTATGTCCGAATGCTCGGGGAATGTCAATGAACAGCGTACGAACACTCATGGATCAAATCAAATCCATGATCATCATCGCCTGGAAATGGTCTGCCTCTCAACAATACTCGCGTCAATTTGATACGCGAAGACGCAGCCCACTATTTTCAACACGAATGTCAAGTGATCGGGTAACACGAAAACATAATTACGTACGCAACGAACGTACTCGAAAGACAAAACGTAAAAAATGGCTCACGAACACGATAAAGCACGACCCCGAAAATAAAACAGTTTATCCCAGACCCCAGACACACTAAAGTTGTAATGTCCCACGTATGGTTAGGCGAAGACCTCCTACCTGGTATCCGACATCAACCGAAGTGTTCCGAAACGACAATAATCGTAGAACTGCCGACAGACAATGCTGACGGAATAAGCTGTAGCTATACAGGCACACACACCTGGTATTATAGCGGAAATGAACGGAACGTCGTAGCGACAATGGTAGAACTGTCGACAGACAATGTCGACGGATCTGCAGATCTATTTAGGTAGCTCAGATGGACAGGAGGAAAATATCGCGTCGTGTGACGACTGCCGAACCTCTATCCAGCCCTTGTAGGACTGGAGTCCCGTTTTGGGGACAAATTACTTATAATTAGAGTGGTTTGTCTCCAAAAAGGGACTGCAGTCCTAAAAGGGTCAAGAAAGCAGATACTCAAGCGGACAGACTGCTGTACATAGCAGCTGTAGGAGTATCATACATAGGTTCCCATGTAGGAGGACCAGACATAGGTACCCCGGTAGCTTTGCAGACTGCGACAGCAGTACCAGCAGACTGAAGCAGCTCTAGGAGTATCAGACATAGGTTCCCATGTAGGAGGACCAGACATAGGTACCCAAGTAGCTTGGCAGACTGCGACAGCAGTACCAGCGTTAAGAAACCAGTGCGTGGCTCATAAATAAATAAAATAAAAATCGAAGCATCAAAAAGGCATTGCTTCATCAACAGCAGTAGGGAATAAAACAAGTGCGAAGCTCAGAGAAAAAAAAAAGCTTTGAAACGCACGTTTCCTCCTGCAACACTATTACGGGAGACCATAGTAAATAGGACCTACGGTATACACAAAAAACTATATGTTTCCCTATTTTGACTAACAAAAGTTGGTCCTATTTCTATTTACTATGGTCCCCCGTAATATTAAATATGTTTACAGGAACGGTCGACAATGACGACCATGGCCCATTAATATTAATAGAGCCACCTGACTGCTTTCACACATAATATTTCAGTGGGTATACACGATATAACCTACTGCCAAAGTCCTGGCAGAAATGCATTGCTGAAGACCTCAAGGTGTTTCAAGCCACCAAGGGGTCCACGGCACAGGTCCCGTTGGTGTTTGGAGTAGAGACCGCAGCGTGGACCGTTGCAGCAACTAAAGTGGGCAAGTGCTATAGAGGGGTCCTCGAAGCGGCTGAACAGTTCATGGTCCGGTGGCACAAGGTCGAGGCGGAACTGAGTAGACAGCGCCACGCATCCGTCGCGGGGGGTGCACAAGGGAATGGGAAGGGAGGGGGCAACAGTCGTACAGAAACCGCGGTGTGGAAAGCAGGAGGGAGACAGCCGACAGGATAGCAAGGTACCAGGCTGACTAGTAAGTCCCGCCTAGACTACCCGTGCCGCGCACCTCTGTAGCTGCTTCGAACGCGGCTCTGTTGTGTTGTAAAAATGTCGTGCTTCTCCCAGATGAGATGCGACATCTAGTTAACAGAAACCAAATGAAATGAAACGAAACGAAATGAAATGAAATGAACCGAAAAAAAACAGTGTCAACAAAGCAAGACTAAGAACGACAGGAAAAGACAGGCAGCCAGAGCACACCAAAAGTACCTTCCAGCCAGCTGAGGCAGGTTTGTGCCCGTAGTACAGGCAGGTTCTACCAGCTAGTCGGTCTGGTACTGGTACCTACTCTGTTTGCCGTCTCTTTCCTGCTTTCGTCCGCCGCGGTTTCCCTACGAACCCCCTACGAACCCCCCCACCCCCTGTCTCCATTCCCTTGGGCGCCACCCATACAACGGATACGTGGCACTTCCTACTCAGTTCCGTTTCGTCCTCGTGCCTCACACGAGAGTCCAGGAAAGAGAAGAGGAAGTAACAAAAACCAAAATATATACGTACGTAGCTAAGCAGCCAAAGAAAGTCCTAGGAAAATACGGGGGGGCGGAGAGACAAAGAAAAAAGCGATCACGGCAAAAATAAAAAATAAACCAAAACAAATGGATGGATGATGCGAGGGATTGAGCATCGCTGTCGTGCCCGCTACAACAGGCGTTACACCAAGCAAAAACATAAAGAATTAAAATAAAAAATAAATAAAAACACCAGAAATAACCAAAAATGTCGTGCTTCTCCCAGATGAGATGCGACATCTAGTTAAAAAACCAAATGAAATGAAACGAAACGAAATGAAATGAAATGAACCGAAAGAAAAAACAGTGTCAACAAAGCAAGACTAAGAACGACAGGAAAAGACAGGCAGCCAGAGCACACCAAAAGTACCTTCCAGCTCAGCTGAGGCAGGTTGTGCCGGTAGTACAGGCAGGTTCTACCAGCTAGTCGGTCTGGTACCTTGCTACCTCTCTGTCTGCTGTCTCCTTTCGTGCTTTCGTCCGCCGCGGCTTCCCGTACGAACCCCCCGACCCCCCCCCCCCTGTCTCCATTCCCTTGGGCGCCACCCATACAACGGATACGTGGCACTTCCTACATCAGTTCCGTTTCTTCCTCGTGCCTCACACGAGAGTCCAGGAAAGAGAAGAGGAAGTAAAAAACAAAATGTATACGTACGTAGCTAAGCAGCCAAAGAAAGTCCTAGGAAAATACGGGGGGGCGGAGAGACAAAGCAAAAAGCGATCACGGCAAAAATAAAAAATAAACCAAAACAAATGGATGGATGATGCGAGGGATTGTAGCATCGCTGTCGTGCCCGCTACAACAGGCGTTACACCAAGCAAAAACATGAAAGAATTAAAATAAAAAAATAAAAAACACCAGAAATAACNTTTTTTTCTTTTCATTTTGTCATGCTTTTGTTTGGTTGCTTGATTGTTGATTTGCTTCAGTATGTTTACTTTCTATTATTTTTCCTTTTCGCTTTTTTCTTTCTTTTCTCTTTTTTTCTCTTGCATGCACCTGGATTGCTAGCAGGGTAGGTCTTGCCTGTCGTATATGGCATTGCATGGTCTGCTGTGCTTACTGCACTGAGCGTAGTATCTCTGTGTCGTAGTTTTGTGACCACAGAACTGGTACCTTTTTAGGATGATGAATCGGCACGGACACTGGGTGTGCTGGATGTCGACGGGTAGAAAGGAAGGTTTAATGTGAAGAACACACACACACACTGCCCCGAGCACCTTGTAGACAATACAAAATATAATGACATAAATAAGTGGTCAAGTCGTTTGAGTCTCCCCAGGAAAAAAAACAGCAGCAGACGGTTGAGAACATTTACAATCGACAAAACTGCTGTGAACTTCCATTCATTCGTTGTAACAAAATTCGAACGTGGTCACCCAAACTTTGAACGAATCTGTAAAATTCGACAGATTCCTCGCGGCGCTATCAATGTTATCAGCGCCGTACGATACATCTGCTTCCAGAAGCACTTGTACCTCCCCCCCCTCTGGGCCCTGATAAAGTGTTGCTTGACAATAGTATCACAGGAGCCTTTGGTGCTGTGCTAAATTGGCACAGGGAAGAGATACCCTTCCAAGAAAAAAAACCTTCCCCAAGAAAAAAAAAAACACTCTCAAAAACAAAAGTAAAAGCAACGTATCGCTATTTTCTACCCTCTCAAGAAGACACGAACGCAACATAATGCTCTGTGGCGCGACTGACTGGAGATGTGATATCGGTACATGCTTTCCTGAGGAAAACAAAAGCTGTACGTACATTGCCATGGCATGAAATGGTAGTCGATGCAGACACAGCTAAAAGGCGCCAGAGAAACAAATACTGCCGCGCTTATAGAACCGTTCATTGTGACAAGCAATGACGCTCAGTCATCAAAGGGAGCAGAATTCCCTTACAACACAGGAAAACTACGTGTTGAACGATCCGCCTATCGCACAAACCCACGTGTACAAGAACAGGTGATCGACGAAATTTAATGGGATAATTACATGGAAAGGACAGGATTATTGAACAACGTCCGAGCCCTTTGGGTTAAACAGTATCAACAGTGGCAAAATCCGACAGAACCCTAGTTCTGCGTAGAAAATAGATCCACCATCACCAAAAATGATGCGCGTAAATCTTGGCCTTTGCCAGAAATGACAGCTCATATCGATACTGTACCAGACTCGAAAATCATGACGGTCTGTGACGTGCAAAACGCCATCCACCAAATACCGGTAGAACAATCCGAAGAAGGAAAAATCACCTTCGTGGCGCGGAATGGTGAATGAGTCATAAAAATACGCCCTTTCGACATTGCCAGTACACCTGTTCTCTCGCGCGAATGATGTCATTGTTAGCGTTTGCACATCTTGGTCTTAAGATTGGTCTCCTCGTTTATTTTGACGATTGTATTTGTTGCTTATCCACTTGGAAAAACACTGACGAAAGTATGTTCAAAACTCTGCAAGTAGCAGGTCTCACCCTCAAACCGACTAAAATGCAGTCTGGACCTAAACAAGTAAATTGCTTGGGCCACGTCCTACCTGCCTACGAAGTTCGAGTTGGTCACGACCGTATAAAAGCTATGATACAGGAGATCTACCAACGCCCAAAACAAAGAAAAACAAAATGTTTAGTAGCTACGATCAGTACTTGGCATGGTTAACTTCGTGAGAAAAATTAAAAATACCAAACCAGGCGACTATGAATAGCGCCCTCGTTTGATCTCACCAAATACAAAGACGCAATAATAGAAATTGCGGAACGTTGGGGTCCCGAACACGACGGAGCTGTTACACGAGTCAAACAAATACTGTACTCAGTGAAGCCCTGTACTGCATTTCCCGGACTTTTCCAAAGATTTTGCAAATTCATGTCGATGTTAGTGAAGCAGGCACAGGAGTTCTTCCTAGTCCAGCAAAACGACGACGACCTCTCAATTAACGCGATTTCAAACAACGTTTTAACCATAGCCAACAACAATATTCGACCACACAAAAGTAATATTATTCAGTGGACTGGCAATACAGCACTGAGACCCTACTTGTGGGGAACATTTTGTGTGTGTGACTGATCATGTCGCGTTACGGTACTTCTACAACATGCAAGACAATAAGAACACGCTGTGTCGCTGGGAAGAATATCATAACACTACATATAGTCATACGCTTTTACAGTGAAATATAATCCTGGGAAGTTACACGTCGTATCAGACATCCTGTCGCGGTTATTTGCGTTTGAACACCACCACGAGATGGCACAATTCAAACTAGCATACCTCTGTAGAGATATTCCAGGTGATGCCGCACTACAAACAGCAGTACCCCAGGCCACACATTAAGTATCAGATAAACTTGATGACGTTCAACCGGTCCAAAGTGATCGCAAACGATTTCACTTACAGTCAGTGTACTCTTATAGTGTTTCTAATGTGTTCGAATCGGTAGACCACGAAAAGATAACGTGAGAAGCAAACCGCTGAACACGGCCCGTACATCATGTATTATAGTGGATAACAACGCACCGCTCCTGATGCAGGAAACAAAACAACCATGTCATACTACATTGTACAAGACAGGTGGTTGTTGAAGTCGTATTTGCCAGGCCACCTTAGGAATCGAAGCAAGTCCCGTGTTTTTCCATTAATAGTGCTACCCACAGCCCTAAAAAGGACTGGTTGCGCACGCATACCACGATGAACCATGCTTTGTCAGGGGCCACCGTGCATTCCGACCGGCGTACGAAAAAAAAACATCGCCATAAATTATAGTGACCGACAATGAATCGTGACGTACGTAACTAACTGGTGCCAAAATGCAAAGCATGCCAATGAGGAAGGTTGTCGTAGGGGCAACCTGGTGTTTGGGGGGAAACGGATAGAAAAATTAAACCAGTGAAAGAACGAGATTTTCGGGGGGTTCCTTATATGGGGAAGGAATGTTTGGTACGGGGTAATACTAGAGAATTAATCTTCCTGATATTTTTGGGGGAGACGGGAAGCAGCAACGAAAAGCAAAGGCAAAGCAAACAACCGTAGAGTGAGGTGAATAAGGGAGTCGTGGCAGCGTAGTAACCAGGGGAGATAGCTAACGGGTGAGGCCCTGCACGAGATGAAGAGAAACGAGAATCGAGATAGGGACGTCAGGGAGTACAGCACTGAGACCCTACTTGTGGGGAACACTTTGTGTGTGTGACTGATCATGCCGCGTTACGGTACTTCTACAACATGCAAGACA
This sequence comes from Saccharina japonica, assembly GCA_008828725.1. NCBI lineage: Eukaryota > Phaeophyceae > Laminariales > Laminariaceae > Saccharina > Saccharina japonica. Next base: position 40,757 of record MEHQ01001808.1, on the reverse strand, counting down.
ATAAGAACACGTTGTGTCGCTGGGAAGAATATCATAACACTACATATAGTCATACGATTTTACAGTGAAACATAATCCTGGGAAGTTACACGTCGTATCAGACATCCTGTCGCGGTTATATGCATTTGAACACCACCACGAGATGGCATAATTCAAACTAGCATACCTCTGTAGAGATATTCCAGATGATGCCGCACTACAAACAGCAGTACCCCAGGCCACACATCAAGTATCAGATAAACTTGATGATGTTCAATCGGTCCAAAGTGATCGCAAACGATTTCACGTAAAGTCGGTGTACTGTTATAGTGTGTCTAATGTGTTCGAATCGGTAAACCACGAAAAAATAACGTGAGAAACAAACTGCTGAACACGTCCCG
>MEHQ01001808.1:26266-40042 GCA_008828725.1 Saccharina japonica | reverse complement strand
ACGACCTCTCAATTAACGCGATCTCAAACAACGTTTTAACCATAGCCAACGACAATATTCGACCACACAAAAGTAATGTTATTCAGTGGACTGGCAATACAGCACTGAGACCCTACTTGTGGGGAACACTTTGTGTGTGTGACTGATCATGCCGCGTTACGGTACTTCTACAACATGCAAGACAATAAGAACACGTTGTGTCGCTGGGAAGAATATCATAACACTACATATAGTCATACGATTTTACAGTGAAACATAATCCTGGGAAGTTACACGTCGTATCAGACATCCTGTCGCGGTTATATGCATTTGAACACCACCACGAGATGGCATAATTCAAACTAGCATACCTCTGTAGAGATATTCCAGATGATGCCGCACTACAAACAGCAGTACCCCAGGCCACACATTAAGTATCAGATAAACTTGATGACGTTCAACCGGTCCAAAGTGATCGCAAACGATTTCACGTAAAGTCAGTGTACTGTTATAGTGTTTATAATGTGTTCGAATCGGTAGACCACGAAAAGATAACGTGAGAAGCAAACCGCTGAACACGGCCCGTACATCATGTATTATAGTGGATAACAACGCACCGCTCCTGATGCAGGAAACAAAACAACCATGTCATACTACATTGTACAAGACAGGTGGTTGTTGAAGTCGTATTTGCCAGGCCACCTTAGGAATCGAAGCAAGTCCCGTGTTTTTCCATTAATAGTGCTACCCACAGCCCTAAAAAGGACTGGTTGCGCACGCATACCACGATGAACCATGCTTTGTCAGGGGCCACCGTGCATTCCGACCGGCGTACGAAAAAAAAACATCGCCATAAATTATAGTGACCGACAATGAATCGTGACGTACGTAACTAACTGGTGCCAAAATGCAAAGCATGCCAATACCGAAAGACGGCACATCACCGACCAAACCTACCCATGGGACATGTACCCGTTCAACGGTCATTTGAAACGATATCGGTCGACTTACAGCAGTAGTTGAATAGAAAGCATATACATCCTGTGTTGGCCGCGTAAAAGGCAAACACATCCTCAAAATGAGATGGATAACCAAACAAAATTTGCAACTCTAACGCAGATACAAAACAAGTCTGCTCGCGTAATCGCACAAGCAATCCTTGATCACATTCTAGATATATCCGGTCCATCCGAGATTCTACACGCAGATCAAAGTCCCGAACTCAAACACAAAGTGATTCACCAGTCGCACAGAGCATACTCGGGTTCAAGAGAACCCGCACAAAAAACCGTATCGCTGCAGGGAAATTCCGTTTCATAACGTGCTCATTCAACAATGCACGTAATGCTCAGCATGCACAACTCGACCAATCGCGAACACTGGGCATCGCTCTTACCGCTAGTACAAGTGGCCCACAATGTTTCATATATTACGACGGTGCAGGAAATACAAATATTCCATATGTTCGGTAGACCAGCACGATTACCAGCAGACGTTATCCTAGGTATTCCTTACGAAGGAAGCACAGTAGATACCGAGGAATTAACACAACAAACACAAGACAATTTACAAATTGCCTTCGAACTAGCACGCCGAAACCTATCGGAACGTGAAGCGAAACAAACGGCGAGAAACAATTTATTGCCGCCGTACCCTATGTTTTACCCTGACCAATACGTTCTAATAAATAGACCAGATCAGGATGTGGATGGCCCAAACAAAACTGCTGTTACCATGGAGAGGACCATATACATTTTTCTCACAGCTGGCACCACTGGTGTACCGAGTAAGACGTATGGAAAACAAAAAGAAGCACGTGAAGTATACGTGCACCTCACCCACCTGTTCCTACCACCCGCGGAAAACACCAGCACATCATCTTGACAAGCTGGCTGGATTTCTTGGGAAACAAAATTCCCCACCCGCGTTGGACCATCCAGATGAAGCTCAACAAAGAATTGAGTCATATATATATGTGTTGACAAAGTAGTCGGTTACAAGATTGGACCGAGCAGAACAAAAAATCTGCGACATTTTACCCACCGCATGCGCATGAGGGGATACGACCCCGAATGTACAAAAACATATCTCGAGTATCGCGCAGACGAGGTATACACCACAACGTCACGCATAACAGCCGCCTACATAAACAAAAACCATAGAATGTTTACACATCGCGTCTCCCGAAAACACCACGTCCCGCGGCGTCAAAAAGCGGAAACGATAAAATGGTGGGGATTGAGTATAGCAACAACATGCGAGCGTTCCATCACAAAAAAAAAGTGATTTACATGTTGTGCTGCGGCTAACAAATCTCTAACGAGAAGGTAACAGAGGGTATCACCTACCAGTATGGTGGTAGGAAACAACAAAAAATAGGTATACCAACGGTGACGAGAGTGGCAACGATAGATTGCACTCTATCAGCATTATTCGTTTGGGCATTTGCTGACACGGAGGATGTCTCGCAATGGAAGCCTCTGTCTCAGAAATCCGAGAATAAGGAAACGAAAGCTTCCAGGAAACCACAAAATATGAGCAGATAGACAACAACCACGAGCATACCACCGTTTTACCAAAATTACAGTTCGAAAGGACCTGGCTCGACATAAGAAATCTCAGCGAGACTATGCAAAGACGAGGTCATCTCCCAAGCGGTCCGGTCTCGCGAACGTACCCCGCACGATGTCTAGGCAAGTGCACGCCAAATATAGACATCCATCCGACCCTTGCTCCATAACAAAAGGCGACACCAGTCCGAGCAAGTAGAAAACGGATATCCGAAATATGCTCCATAACAAGGCAACACCAGTCCGAGCATATACATACATAACGGAAACATTCGCCCGTGTCGTAAAAACATGCAGCCGTCACGAGGAACGCCGTCTTAGTGTGGCCACACGACAGATAGCGCTGAGTCAAAGAAATGGGACAACCTGGGAACTCCGAAAAATTGCTGCCGGCATGCAAACAAACTGTACGGAATCCTACATTTACCAGCCGTGTTTAAACACGAAATGTGCTGTCACTGACAGTCGAAGGGGGTTTCTGGAAGATACAGAATGTTGCAGTGAAAGAGATGACTATACTACGTTCCCCTGTTAAGACTCCACCTACCGAGCGTACCCCTCTTGAAATGATCGCCCCAAAGTCACACACATCCCTAGCAAAGATGGACTTGAGGCGCATGAAGGAGGGGGCGATGTGGAGGATAGGGTACGTAGACGCCGTCAACCTCTGGTCACAAATGCCAACCATGAAGATACGTTAACCAACGTCCGGTCTACGAGACCTGCCATCATGGATGGTTTTCATATGTATGGTTGACGTTCGGGAATACAAACCCAGAACGCTACCAGGGAGTGAAGGGTCCTCTACGAGAACGACCCCCACTCCCACACTCTTACCTATGAGGTCTCTCCTTGCGAGATGCGAGGGAGGTTTTGTGGAAGCACCTCCTTGCCACATATAAGAAAGAAAAGTGCGCGTCAAGGCCTCGGCCAACCCTGCTCAAGACCCCGACACGGCCGACATCATCTGAGGAGGCGACCTCCATGTATGGGTATAAACTGATATGGATATTAAGCCGCGTTTTGATTCCGTTTTTTTAAGGTAACTGGTTTAAGCCGGTAAAACCGCTTTTTTTTTACCGGTTACTCGGGACACGCCTGCTGGGTTGGGGTCGTTTTTTTTTTACCGGTTACTCGGAACACGCCTGCTGGGTCTCCAAAAACCGACTGCAACCGGTCTTGGGACCGTTTTCATCGATGCGCCGTCAGGCGCAGAAACCTTGTGTATGTATGGTATCTCCTCCTTGTTTCTCCTGCCTGGCCTCCTATACGACCGCAGGGCCCAAGTCGCCCGCCCCCCGACACTTCCGAAGAAGCATCGAACGACGACCGATATCGGTGCTGGCTGCTGGACCATGGTGTGGCTGTTTCTACAGCCCGTCCCTCTAAAGATCCTACTGCTGTACGAGTAGCTAGCGAAGTACGTATAGGGAGCTCCGGGCTGTTCGCTGCTCTTCTCTCTGGATACCGTCGTCGCGTTCGTAAAGATTAATCTTTGAATACTCGTACTGAAATATCGTCATGTTTCAATGCAACAGCAGCGGCGCACCGTGTAACGGCCCAGTCAGCCGATGCCTTCCTTGCCACAGGGTTGGAACGAGCATGCACCAAAGAACCGAACCACGCACCTGAAACACTCTAGCGGCATCTTGCTCATATTTTTCTCGGCGCGCGGCTACGTATGAGACGAGACTTCAACCTCGTCGTCAAATGCTTCGAAACTGCGAAAAGGGTTTCGTAAAACTAGTGTAGGCGTGTACAGAAAGGGGACCCAAACCTCTACGTTTTCGTGATCGCTCGCCGAAAAATTATCCCGCGCCGGCGATGAACACGGGCGGGGCCATCCACCACATGGACGATCTGGAGGCCCAGGAGGGCACGAGAGCTTCGGTGAGTGTTCCCTCTGCGGTGGTTAGCGTTCTGTTACGTCGCTCCTGCGCGAAGAGCTCTTCAGTCAGGCTGTAAAACTATAATTTACTTAAGGGGCCCCTTCGGTCATGATGAAACACGAGTCTTCCATCGTTGAAAAATATATTTTTTTCGTTTTTTTTACAGCAGCAGCAATACTATTTCTGGTATAATAACACCATATCAGTACTCCTTACGGAAAACGGCATAGCTCCAGTTCTAATGCTCAGGTTTTCGCCCATCGAGTATTTGCAAAGAGCCTAGACCATGGTCAACATTTGTGTCTCGGGAGGCACATCGACCAGACGCCTTGGTCGTCACGAAAAGTACCTCTAAATGATTTAGAGGTACTTTTCGTGACGACCAAGGTACTTTTCGTGACGACCAAGGCGTCTGGTCGATGTGCTGTCATTTAGAGGTACTTTTCGTGACGACCAAGGCGTCTGGTCGATGTGCTGATTTAGAGGTACTTTTCGTGACGACCAAGGCGTCTGGTCGATGTGCCTCCCGAGACACAAATGTTGACCATGGTCTAGGCTCTTTGCAAATACTCGATGGGCGAAAACCTGAGCATTAGAACTGGAGCTATGCCGTTTTCCGTAAGGAGTACTGATATGGTGTTATTATACCAGAAATAGTATTGCTGCTGTAAAAAAAACGAAAAAATATATTTTTCAACGATGGAAGACTCGTGTTTCATCATGACCGAAGGGGCCCCTTAATCGCGCAATCGTTTGGCATATTATGAATTAGTCATATTTTTCAACCATATTCCCGTCTGTGTCGTAGTAGCCGTAGCGCGTTTGTTTGTATATGTTGGAATTTTTAGAATCCGAGTTCTCGTCGAGAAATGCCATATCGATTCAATAAAGTCTATACACTCTATACTAAAGTACGAAAACTGCGTTTAGCGGATGTTTCTGGTACTTGGTGTGAGCGTTCCTTTAGGGCAAGGGGAAACGATCGATACTATCGCCACTGCTCAATTTGCTCTCGATCGGGAGATATTGCGTACATACGATCCTCATACAAATTTAAGATGCTGCGATGAGACACACAAAAACTGTTTTTCGCAACGCAGTTTTACCATTTTCGACCTGAAATTTGACACGTGATTCGGAGCGCCTTTGGCTAGGCCTTCAAAGCGGCTCCAGAAAAAAACAATGTTTTTTAGCCTGAATTTCGGTCGATTTCTAGCTTGGCGTTTCATTCAAACGGTCATGATTTTAGCTCCTCATTTTTTTTTTCTGGACACTTTGGCTCGATGGGGCATACGCATACTGGGCCCCATGCAAAATTTCATACCAAAAATCGCAAAACTGAGCTGCGAAAACCCATTTAATTAACTGTTGCGGCTGGCTCTAGGCCAGACCAGCGTCGTAGTATGTTGGCGACGAACGACACATCATTATTTCACATTCCGCTCGTACTTCTCGACTCTTTGATAATCGATTTAGACCTCATCTTCCCAGCATCCTCGGCTGGAGATGGCCTTGGGCTTTGGGGCATCGGGCATGCCCGCTGTTCTTTGCTGGTAGGCTTTGTTCCGACCTATCGAATGCCTCGGAAGTTGTTGCGCCAACGCCTTACGTGCATGCGTCCCGCGCAAGCATTTACTGTTGTGTGTATCATAAAGGTAGATGCGGCTGGCTACCAGTAGGCGAGGCTTTGGACAAAAGGCAAAACAGCGAAGGTGGTTTGATACTCGTAGTACGACTCTCTCGCGTGGAATTGACCAATATTCGACGACTCTCTTGAAAAGTTTTGTTGCTCTGCGTATCTTGTTTGTGTAGGCTGCTGCTTAGAGGTGTTACCCGACGACCCGGTACCCGCTTAAATCGGGAAAAAAATACCCGGGTACTCTCGAGTATGTACGTCTAAATGTAAATGCAGGAGGCGCGAGTCAGACACAGCTCTCGGGAAACGGACACGACCCCTGGTGAAGCAGGCGGTGATGTCTCAGCTGATGCTCCGGTGATGCCAGATGATGATGATCCAGATGATGATGATTCAGACTATGATCTGGTAATGCCAGATGATGATGATCCAGCTGATGATCCGGTGATCCCAGATGTTGGTGATCCAGTGATCCCAGACGTTGATGCTCCGATGATCCCAGATAGATGCTATTGCTCCGATGATCCCAGATGCGGATGGAAGATGCGACCCTGGGCGAGGCAACAGGTGCGTCCCCGGGTGAGATAGAAGTTATGACTCCTGATGATGGCGTTCCGGTCCCTGATGAGGAATCTTCAGCCCTTGATGATGGTGCTCCGGCTCTTCGTGAGGGTACTCCAGCTCCCGTCGATAACGCTCCGGCTGTTGTTGTCGATGACTTGGCCTCGTCCAAAAGGTTGCGTGTTGTTGCGGTCTGTCTAGAATGTGCTCTCATTGGCGCTCCACCCCTGCAACGGTATCCTCTTCAGGCATGCTGCCCTGGATTTGCGCACGTTGGCGTTTCGTCTCAGAGACAGTGGCCTCCTCAGGCGTGCTGTTACCGCTGCTTAGCATGCCCTTGTTATTGGCCACCAAATGGTCCGACGTGCCGCTGTCCACAATCATCGTGAACCTGTCGGCGTTAGGTTGGAAACCCCTTCCGCCGTTGTCTGTCACCAGTCCCTTTATGGCGTTGGTGAGCTTGCCGCTGTTGTTGAAAACCGAATCCCCCGTGATGATAGGTTGTACTTGGCCAAGCGGTCTTGTTTGATACCCACAGTCAGTAGTCCTAACTGAATGCGTGGTACGTACAGCAGAGCTTCGTGATGAAGTGATCGTACAGTTGCTCTCTTTTGTCGTTGCTCGGGCGATACCAAGGCTCACAGCTGTAGGTTATACTACCTTGTCCTTTTTGTCGTTGCTCGGGCGATACCAAGGCTTACAGCAGTAGGTTAGACTATACCTTATCCCTGTTGTCGTTGCTCGGGCGATACCAAGGCTTATAGCAGTAGGTTAGACTATACCGTGTCCCTGTTTTCGTTGCTCGGGCAATGCCAAGACTTACAGCAGTAGGCTTGACCATACCTTGTCCCTGTTGTCGTTGCTCGGGCGATGCCAAGGCTTATAACAGTAGGTTAGATTATACCTTGTCCCTGTTGTCGTTGCTCGGGCAATACCAAGGCTTACAGCAGTAGGCTAGACTATACCTTGTCCCTGTTGTCGTTGCTCGGGCAATGCCAAGGCTTACAGCAGTAGGTTAGACTATACCTTGCTCAAGGGTCCCGAGACTTTTAGATCTACTGTTCGTAGACCACGGCCAACAACAGCGCTCCCAATATGTAATCGTGAAGATGTTGCTGTCGTACATTAGTTACTCGATGCTTTAGTTCGAGATTTTCGGGGTCCGCGTCAAACGAAAGACGCAGCAGGGATGACTTGTGTACCCCAACGCAGTATAGCTCTGGGAGTCTCTCATACAGGTTCCAGCAGTCCAAATTACGCGATGCAGTTGTTGATCGCCCCGCACGACCCCTAGACGCACGCAGTTGTACCAGTATGTGATGCACAGTGCTGTACCAGGTAGGATACAGCAGTACAGTAGTGTACTCTAGTACGAGCAGGATACGGCAGTGCCGCAGGAGACAGCAATCTACCGATGCGCGTCAAGCTATACACTCGAGCGATATCGTGGTTTGGAATTTTGTCCGAGTCTCCTCGATGTACGAGAGGCTCCTTACGAAGTCAGGGTCCTTTAGCAGACGGCGGAGCCGTTGGGAATTGCTTCTATACGGCTGGTGCTTGGGGCTTCAAAGGCTAACGATTCACGGTATGAACCACGCTAAGCAGAGCTCCCAATCTCAGAGATACTGAATTGTGTTGGAGTTGCTAAAGCATACAGCAGATACTCGACGTTTTTGTCGAGATTTTTAGTCCACGTCTAAAAAACTAAACGTAACAGAAGTCAGGGTTCCGTTAACAGACGGCGGTGCCGTCGGGAATCGCTTCTATAGGGCTGTTGCTTGGGGTTTCCAGGGCTAACAATCCACGGTATGGACTACGCCAGGCAGAGCTCCTAACCTCAGCGGTACTGGGTTGTGATGAAGTTACTTTTTTACGGCGTACAGCAGTAACACTCGACGTACTGTCAAGATTTTTAGTCCACGTCTGAAAAATAAACGTAGCGGGGGGTTGAAAAGGTACAACCTCCAATCCAGGCGAAGATGCTCTCTGGGTATCGCTATCACAAGCAGTTGTAGTAGTTACACTACAATGTCCGTAGGATCCTCTTAGACGCACGCAGTAAAAACTATTCCGCTCTCTCTCGCGTTTATGCAATAATACTCGATGTTTTCACTCGAGAATATGTGTCGTTGAAACAGCAGTAGTGAAGTACGTGCTCGATTTGAAAGACTCCGTGATTTTGTTTACGCGCAGGTGCTCGTACTCTACCAGCAGTATAGCAGCAGCAGTGCAGCAGCAGTGATGGTGGTAGTAGTCTAGAACCGACCCGTCACGTGCACACGGAATAAATCTATTCCCACGTATCGCAGCGGGGACCCCGCTGTTGGACGAGGTACACTGTATGTAGTTGCCCCGCGCCCGCGTCGTACTCGTAGTCGAAACGAATCAACACCTGAATTCCACCGCACAACAAGTACTGGACGTTGTCAATAATTTGTGTCAGGAGGTTGATGGGGAATAGCCTCCTGTAACGCAGTGAATAGCTCTCTGGGTATCGTTAACTTCAGTAGTGCAGTTATATTGCAGCTCTGTGTAGGACCCTCTTAGATGCTCGCTGTACCCTGTACCGCATTTTACTCACGTTGTGCTTCGAAGTTGATGGCCTCTCCTCGTACTTAGGCTCTCCATAGCAGCAAGCAGGATATTATCTTGACGTTAAGTCTTGAATCAGTCCTCCTCCTCCTGCTGTGAAGCCTGTAGCTCGGGGGGCCGGTCTTGAACCAACGTGCCCGTACGAGCTTGCCGCGCTTACGCGATACGAGGCATATAACCTGTTAGGATGTGATGGTAGCGTGTATACCAACTCGTAGCTGGTGCGTACGCTGTAGGGTCGATTACCGACGACCGGTGAATACACAGTCTAAAATTTAAGGTAAGCGCGAGGCTCACTGTGAGGCGAGCCTGTACGAGAAGCTTCAAATAGAAGAGAAGAGAAGAAGATGATGCAGGTGACCCCAGGCCTTAGTTGATTATGTTCAGCAGACAATAGCTCGTGGAGAGCATGTTGTAGAAGAGAGCTGAAGAGGAGTGAGAGCATGTGCGCGTGATGCACGTAAACTCGTATGCTCGATCCCAAAACAAAACAGGATACCCCAAATAATAAATCAAGCTGGGCTATTCCCCGAAGACGCTACCGGTCTTTCAGGGTACTTCATTCGATGAATCATGACAGTCCCGTTTGTATACCCGCCGCGTACGTACGTACGATACTTCTATGATACTCGTGACAGAGCTTTGGCTATTCCACAACCTCTGGTGTGTACTTGACTTACTAGCTGTACTGTTTTACGAGTAGCTACGCTATGCTATGATGCTGCTCTTTGTGTACGATATGAGTACTGCAGATTTGCTATTGCTACCAGAGAGTTCCTGGTATGTATACGAGTGCATACAAGAACATAATATCTGTTGTTACATACTGGTACTGTTGTCACATGAAAACCGCGATACGGAACACTTACTCCCTAGATGGGTAATGCCTACTGATGTAGTACGAGCTATGTTGTAGCACAAAACCCTGTATTATCCAGCAGCGACTCTATGATACCGACAACTGCTATAATAGGTATCATCTCTAACATTTGTTTCCATGCCCACGGCACGCGGGGACCGGACTTTCCCGTTTTTTATTCCTACCTATTTTCCGGCCATTTCTGGGCTTCTACCTCGAGCAGTATCGGCTGCCCATGGCATGCAGACGTACGACTCCGTGGCCAGCACCGACCTCAATGACGGGACCGTCCACGACATCGCCGCCGAAGTGCAGGTACGTTTGTTGGCGTTTGTGCACGACGCACCGTTCACGAAACGGTTCACGGTGCGGTTCAAGGGTAGTTTCCACGGTACAGCAGTTCACGGTATGGTTGTCGGTATGGTTGTCGGTATGGTTCACGATACATTTCGCGGTATACACGGTTCATGGTACGGTTCATGGTGCAGTTCACGGTACGGTTCACGGTATTGTTGGCAGTATATATGGATGTTCGCACGGTTGGTGGGACGGTTCACGGTGCGGTTTAACCCTTTAGGAACTGCAGTCCCGATGTGGGGACAAAACACTCAAAATTAGAATGAAACATTGGTTTATGTACAATGCAGTACTGAACGCGGTTACACGATACGGTCAACGTAACTGTTGTCGGCGGTACCGTTGACGTTGCCGGTTCCTACTAAACGGTTCACGGGATATAGAGTCGCAGAGCGATCGATGGTCGGTACCCTAGCAGAGCAGTACTATCGATCACAGCACTACAGCAACAGCGAGTTGTAGCCGTACTGTCTGTACTGCGGCAGTGCGCGTACACTGGCGCGCGGTTCTTGCTTGCATCCGGAGTTTGGCATGTATCTCGACCCGACCCGGACCGACCCGGACCGACCCGAACCGACTTGACATACCCTGTCATCCGACGCGCCTCATCCCTTCCCCCCTCTCCTTCCTTTCGGTCTCCTCTCCCTCTCCTTCTCCTTCTCCTCTCCCTCTCCCTCTCCCTCTCCGGACATGGCTGTTGGGTCGGGTCAGGTCAGGAGCTTTTCAAACCATCACGAATCAGGTCCGGTCACCGATATACCCCACTCGACCCGACCCGACCTGACCCGCGAGTTTCAACTATCCCCACCCCTGAACATCCCTGATCCCCCCCCCGACAATTCACCCTTCTAAAGCCCCAACCCCTGTACGGGTGGGTCCTTCAATAGTACGAGGCGATAGTAGCTTCCGTGAAAGCTCCAAAGCACATCCCGGGGCGCAGTCGCTGGGCGATCGGGGCGGCCTGCGGGGGAAGAAGGCTAGCCGAATGCAGGGAACGCGTTGAGTCAAGCTTCGTTCCCCTGGGCGAGGCGGAAACGAAATCGAAGCAACAAAAACAGGGGGAAGAAAAGACAAATGCGACGCAAAAAAATCGGAGCAGGGGCCAGAGCGATCATATGTGGTGAAGCAACGCAGACGAACAAAAGAGAAAACGAAGCAGGTCAAAACCAGAAAGAAGATCAGAGCGAGTAGTGGCGCAAAAAGTTGAGGAAGACATCGAAAGCAATACAAAGCAAATCAAAGCAGAGCGAAGCTAAGCACAGGAGAGAGAAGCAAAGCAAAGCACAGCCTAGCCATGCCAAGCCGAGGAAAACCAAGCACATAGAATGCGATGACAAGTAGAAACCGCAAAGAGGGGCAACGCCAGTGAGAAGCAAAGCAAAGCTAAGCAAGGCGAAGCGAAGCGAAGCAAAGCGAAGCGAAGCGAAGCGAAGCAAAGCGAAGCGAAGCAAAGCGAAGCAAAGCGAAGCAAAGCAAAGCCCACCAAGGCAAGGCAAGGCAAGGCAAGGCAAGGCAAGGCAAGGCAAGGCAAGGCAAGGCAAGGCAAGGCAAGGCAAGGCAAGGCAAGGCGAGGCAAGGCAAGGCAAATCAAGGCAAAGCAAAGCAAGGCAAGGCAACCAAGCGAAGCGAAGCAAAGCAAAGTCCATCAAGGCACGGCAAGGCAAGGCAAGGCTAAGCAAAGCTAAGCCACAGCACCGCTCAACGCCAAAACAAAGAAGATGAAAGCAAAGCAAAGCTAACCCCTAGCGAAGCCAAGCCAAGTGAAGCAAAAACATGCAACGCGAAGCGAGGAGCAGATCAATCAGAGCTTCAAGCTATAACCAAAACAGAGCGAAGCTGGCTAAGAAGGACAGAGCGACGCACACGCACGTACATTACCCGACCCACTCACCCACCCGCCCACCCGCGTCTCAATCACGGAGCGGGCGGCCTAAGAACCGCGGCACCTTTTATACCTCTTGGTAAGGTAGGGGTATAAGAGCTGTATGATCTGCATCATCTGCATGATCTGTATGGTCTGTATGGACTGTATGGTCTGTATGATCTGCAAAAACTGTACAATCTGTATGACTGGTAAGTACGAGTTAAGACGCCACACGGACGACACGATGCCCCCTCGAGATGCGGCAACAACAATCACGAACGCAAAAATATATACTTCGAAGTATATAAAACAAAAAACTAGAGCAGCCATCATTATCCGGCACCGGCGCGTCAAAATAATAATAGTCGGCGTGATCGCAAACCGCTGTTGGCAATCGAAAGCGCGGTACATACGATGCGCAGTGTTAAACCACTGACCTCGGGACGTCCATGCTTTCCCCCCACTCTGGCTGCATGAACACGGCGAAGGCTTCTCTGCTCACGCCTGTTCCGGGGGGCGCGGGGGGGGGTGTACACGCCCGAGGACCAGTCGATGACGGAAACAAGAACGGATGATGAGTGCTCGGGTTTTTTGGGGTCGTTCGTTCGAAAAAAAATGGAAGCAGAAGCGCCTCACCGCAATATAAGACCAGGACGAGTATATACCGGTAGCACATATCAAGAACTTGTCTTAGATTCCGACAAAACGATTGACGCTATCATAGACCCCCCCTCCCCCCCTCCATCCCTCCCGGCTCTGCCACCGTTCGGCAACCCGGCCTTCAGCTGACTCCCGCTTCTGGGTCCATCGTAATACGACTACGGCCATGCCCCCCCCCCCCCCCCCCCGTTCCCCCCTGCGTTAACCTTACACGCCTCTCATCCTCCGTCCTGGGGGGTGGGTTTTTTCCAATTTTGTAGGCCTTGTGCCGGCCGTCTTTTACCACGCAGATGGGAGGGAGGCCGACAACAAGGACCCGAAGTGTGGTCTCTACATACGCTCCCGCGAGGTAAATGAACATATTAACATATTATCCATACGTACAAGCTCAAAAATGGGCGCGCTTCGCACGAGCCTTTTTTGTGTTGATGTTTTCCTTAATGGCTGTTTCAAGCTGAAGGTTGTATTTTGGTGGCAGTGGGGTAGGCTGGGGTAGGCTGGGGTAGGCTGGGCTGGGCTGCGCTGGGCTGGGCTGGGCTGGGCTGAGCTGGGCTGGGCTGGGCTGGATCATGTCTTGTCGTGTCGTGTCTTGCCAATCCGTCCCCTGCATTTCCGGATGAGGAACACACGATAGACAGCCGGGGCGGTTTGTTTTGTGGTTCAGGGGCCGGGCGATCCTTCGCTTCTCGTCCCTCGTCTGGGGAAGCAACTTATTAGACCGGATCGGCTCGATTCGGCTACATGTGTATATGTATAAAAACAATGACAACAACAGCTGTGAGATCGAGGATTTCGCCGAAACTCATCTT
>MEHQ01001808.1:1973-20691 GCA_008828725.1 Saccharina japonica | reverse complement strand
TGGGGGGGGTGAGGGTGGGGGGGTTTAGGGGGAGGTGGCGGGGGGTTGGGGAGACTGGGACGGGGATGGGAACGACATTCCGACAGCGGAGCAAGGGAGGGAAGCGCACAGCAGTCGTGTACGTGGGCGGAGAGATGAGGGAGGTGGGAGCGGGGGGGGGGTCATTCCGTACTTCTTCCTTCCTTTTGCTCCATTATTTCTTCGACGCACAGCAGTGCTGGGTTTCCTTTAGTTCTTCGCGTGCCGATCTTTTTTTTATTTCTGCTCAATCGAGATTCTTATCAGTATGTGGACGAAACTTAGCAGTGAATCTTCCTAAGGTAGGTAGCTATTTAGGCACTTCTGATTGGCTAAAGGTATATGATCATGCGGGTCAATCACTTGGGAGTCATTTTTTCCCAGCCACGGCATCCCGAGTCGACCTAGAGTCTTTCCAAGCACAGCATCCAAGCCGGCAGAGTCAGCCTGGAGTCTTTCCCAGCCACAGTATCCAAGCACTGACCACTGGTATAGGGTTCGGGTTCGGGTTCTGGCAGGTTCTGGTCACAATAGGGTTAAGGTAGGAGGGTCGGCTTCAGGCGCCAAGCACAAAAACCTCCGCAAATATCAGCTATTACTTTATACTGGTAGTAAATACCTGGTAGGACCTACGGTATACACAAAAACCTATATATTAACGTGTTTTCACTAACAATATTTGGTCCTATTTACTATGCCTCCCCCCCCCCGTAATATCAAGGTGTGTCCACGTGTCCACCCCTCGGATTATAAAGCTCCTGTCGAGCGATTGCAGTGGTTTCAACCCCTACGTACGTACTGCTGGACGACAGACATATCATAGTTAGTTACGAAGAGCCGTTTGAGCACCACGACCACCACCTACACAAGCGTATTTATTACGGTAAACCAATAAGGATGAGTACGTACGTCGTAGATGTTTGTGAGCGTTCACACTATTATATTTACTATGTACGACACCTATATACCAGCGTACACCTATGATATGTTCGTACGAGTACCTCTGTCCAGCGGCGAAGAGCTCTTGCCGGAGCTGAGCGATGTCGGGCACACCGGTCACCACGGCAATCCCCAGGCCCTCTTGGCCGAACGCCCTTTCCACGACCCCTTCAAGGTCTCGGTCGTTCGCGAGCTCTTCGTACCTGTGCGACGCAAGGAGGAGGAGGTAGAATGTTGCGGGGGACCATGCATGGTAATCAGGACAGGACCCATCACATACACAAAACCTATACTTCGACAAGTATTTTTACTATTAAAAAGCACATGTGGTCCTGATTACTCATATTTAATACTACTGTAGTTCCCCCGGAAAAGAGGAGGGGGGAAAAGAGGAGGAGGAGAAGAAGGAGGTGAAGCGCGGGGGGGGGGTAACTTTCATGGCGACCAGCTGCCCTGCGATTTTTTCTTTCTTCATGCACGCACAGCACGCACACAGCACGGCAGCAGCAGCACGGCAGCAGCAGCAGTCAGTCAGTCAGTCTACGGTCGGTGTACGTACGAGAAACCCGTACGACTTGTATGTGTGGTATGATCGAGATTTTGTTATTTCATTTCTGATCAAATTGTGGAGCATGAGCGATAATCGATATTTTTTTTTTCAACATGATCAAAGAACAGAAAATCCAGACCACATGTCCTCCCTGTTTCTCCTGCCTGGCAGTATACCCCCTACGACCGCAAGGCCTAAGTCGCCTGCCCCCCGACACTTCCTCCGAAGAAGCATCGAACGACGACCGATATCGGTGCTGGCTGCTGGTGTGTGGCTGTTTCTACTTCGTATCGTACGAAACTTAAAACTTGCACTACTTACGTACAGTACGTACACTTCGCAGAACTAAACAGCAAAGTGAAGCAACCTGTAGACTGGGGGTGGAAGCAAACGGGACCTTGTTTGGCGTGGCGATAGCGCTTGCTCGCGGGGGGTCTGTCCGCCAAGGGCGAGATAACTACGTACGTTTTACAGATTCGCGTGCTATCATATCATACGTGAAGCTGGTGCTACTGCCGCTGAACTGCTGTGCTGTGAGCTGCTCTTCTCTCTGGATACCGTCGTCGCGTTCGTAAAGATTCCTTTGAATACTCGATCATGGTTTGAAAATCTCTGGAAAAATCTCATCATGTTTCAATGTCTCAATGCAACAGCGGCGCACCGTGTAACAGCCCAGTCAGCCGATGCCTTCCTTACCACAGGGTCGGAACGAGCATGCACCAAAGAACCGAACCACGCACCTGAAACACTCTAGCGGCAGCTTGCTCATCCTTTTCTCGGCGCGCGGCTATGAGACGAGACTTCAAAACCTCTTCAAAACACTGCGAAAAGGGTTTCGTAAAAATAGTGAGGCGTGTACAGGAAGGGGACCTAAACATCCACGTTTTCGTGATCGCTCGCCAAAAAATATCCCGCGCCGGCGATGAACACGGGCGGGGCCATCCACCACATGGACGATGTGGAGGCCCAGGAGGGCACGAGCTTCGGTGAGTGTTCCCTCTGCGGCGGTCAGTGTTCTGTTACGTTGCTCCTGCGCGAAGAGCTCTTAGTATGTTGGCGACGAACGACACATCATTATTTCACATTCCGCTCGTACTTCTCGACTCTTTGATAATCGATTTAGAACTCACCTGCCCAACACCCTCGGCTGGAGATGGCCTTGGGCTTTAGGGCATCAGGCATGCCCGCTGTTCTTTGATGGTAGGCTTTGTTCCGACCTGTCGAATGCCTCGGAAGTTGTTGCGCCAACGCCTGACGTGCATGCGTCCCGCGCAAGCATTTACTAACTGTTGTGTGTATCATAAAGGTAGATGCGGCTACCAGTAGGCGAGGCTTTGGGCAAAAGGCAAAACAGCGAAGGTGGTTTGATACTCGTCGTACGACTCTCTCGCGTGGAATCGACCAATATTCGACAACTCTCTTGAAAAGTTTTGTTGCTCTGCGTATCTTGTTTAGGCTGCTGCTGCTGTTGTGCTGCTGCTGCTGCTGCTGTAGATACGTTTCCGTCCCCACACGCTGTGAGGAGATAGAATCCGAAGATCATCGGAGAGAGCTGTCTGCTCGCTTACGTGTCCTGTATGATCCGAATCGGCTTACTGTAGTTTTAACGTTATAACTGACTGAGTGACTGGCTGTTGTTGCTGCGATCTACGAGTACCTGGTACTCGTATCATACCCGATGTTTACTGCCGAGTATTGAGTAGCTGCTGTATGGTATGTACAGTACATACCAGGTACGTATAATACCGGTATGTACGGTACCGTACGTTACAGCGGTAGCGCAGCTCTACGACGAGTACATATATACGTACATAGTTCATGAACATTGCATGCACATTCATTCCTCTGGTATACCCGATCCAATGTCCAACAATGTCTGTTCTTTCTTCGATGACGGCAGACCGTGATTTAAACTTGATGTAGACGCAAGCACTCGTATATACCTCACGGCAACGTGTACGCTGGCAGTCCATAGATATGTATACGCTCTGTCATGTATGATACATACTGCTGTATGTACGCGACATGCAACCGCTTCGTTGAGCAGCGATTGGCGTTCCGTTGAATGGTAATTAATCTACGGTACGAGTAGTCAAACCAATAATACCCTCGGGTATATATCTCGTACGTAACTACAGTACTCACTCGTGTGTACGAAGGAAACCCTTTCGGCGAGGGCTCGTCCACACGGGGCAATGTGGCAAAATGTGGGCTGCTGCTCTACTATTAATATCAATAATATTTGTCCATGTACGGGGGGGGGGGGGGTTCATATATTAGTATTAACAGTTGGTGTCCGAAGTAGGAATATAATAATAATGCAAGGCGTCACGCCGACACCGCGGGCAAGCATGGTGCTACTATTCATATCAATATACTCACTCGTACGGCCTTGCGCTCACACTATTAATACCCACATCTACGTACGAAGGGGGTTGATTATATAAACAATTAATGTTATTAGACAATATACCAGGCACCAGAGGTACGTTCCGCTTCGAGTATTTTATATTTGTGGTTGGTGTGGTCGTACAAGGGTCGTACCAGGTTTATATATACTTATCGTACATGTTATAAGTACAGCAGTACGAATACGAGTAGTATTCGACTCGTATATATAATACTCGTACCGGTAGTCTATTAATAGTATTATTAGTTCAAACTTGGGTCCCAAAAAAGGCATAATACGAGTATATACGACATATTTATAGCACACCTTTGATGCTGACTTCAGACTCCAACCTGCGCCTATGTTTTCGCCCCGGGCTGCTGTGTGGTCTAGTCTGCATGTTTTATTTTTTACCTGTATTCTATAGTAGAATAAACACAATATGTACTGTTATGTACTACAGCAGTACTACTGTATTTTAATATTAATACGAGTAGTAGATTAATATTCAGTGTATACCGTATAACACGGAAGAAAGCACACCCCCCTTAGATAACACACCCCCCCACATAAGCACACCGGGTGACATTTTTTTTGCTTCGTTTTTTTACCGTCACTTTATCACCGGGGGTACGTTAGATAACACACCCCCTACGTGTGTACGCCTGAAAACAGTGTCAAACTCCACAATTATCCTACCACCTGGTGGATGGGTATAATTCACAATTCACAATCAACCCGCACCGGTATGGACACCAGCATGGAGGCAACTGCTGCGCCCCCTCATAGTGGGCCGAACGAGTCTGCGGCTTCGACCCCACCTGTAGCTGCTGCTGTCGCGCCTCGGGCGACGATCATGTCGTTTTCCTCTGGGACCAGCGCGCTTACCGGTGCTGGCACTAACGTTATCGCGTCTCCTACGTACGTCCGCCGTGTGCTAAGCCCCTGCTACTGGTACCGGTACCGGTACCGGCGATGCACCTGCAGCACTTGCGGTGCGACCCTCGGGGTTTCATCAATGAGTACCTGTATGGTACTGGTGCCGGTAACCTTTTTTGCGGTATCTTAGCAAGGCGGGGAATTTTGCTGGTATCCCCGGGTTTCAAGTGTTTGCCATACCATCACCGGCAATACGTGAGAAAAGAAAAACAAACTGGTTTTAGACCAAGCTTGTCATGCGTTAGTACACCCCTTGCTAACATACCCCCTGCATTCTGGCCGGGATCTGTTCACACTCACTCCATAGCAATCATTGATATACCGTTATCACACCCTCTCATTACCACACCCCCTGAATCTGGTCGGGGTCTGTTAACTCTCATTATCAACCAATAATGCCGTTAGCACACCCCGTCGTTGTCACACCCTCTCGTTACCACCCCCCCTAGCTGCAGGGCTCTCGTGCATGGTGTTTATCACCGGGGATGCGTTAGATAGCACACCCCTCCACAACAGCACACCGGGTGATAATACTTTTAAATGCCAAAATGTTATCACCGGGGTGTGCTTTCTTCCGTGTTATTCGGTAATATAGCACATATATACCAGGTATTATTGCAGTAGCGCGCACAACGCGAATCGTGATCAAAACTAACTCTGTAACATGAACAATACAAGTGCACACGTTTGCCTCGATTCGACGTACATAAGATAGTAACGAGAACCGCAGTGATCCATGATGAGTGGTACCGGGTACGAGTCCTTCTCTTGTAGACGGAATTCGGATTGTGAGTTCCTTTCTATCTGCAGCAGCAACAGCAGCAGCGGTAGCTATGATACGATACTACAGCGCTCGGCCTTTCTTGGTTTACTTTTGGTGTGATGCCTTCATGCTTCAAGCTTCATGCAGCCCTCAACATCGACGACTTCAGGCAGCAGTACGCGTACAAACAGTACAAAGGACACCTAATAAGCAACAGGTAAGCTGGTCCAGGCTGGATTTCTTATTTAGAGAGAGAGTGACTTCTACACTAGTTTCAAGATAACGACTCTCGAAGTTCTTATTTTCCTTTTAAATATCAGCCTGGCTCTCTTAATAGCCTGTTTCTTATTAGGTGTCCTGTACTGTAGTCTTCCCCTCCCCCCACCCCCCCGATAATATGTACTGGTACGAACACTTGTGCGTTCGTGGTCTCACTATTAAGATGTACAGCAGTACCATCTTGTTATTATGCAAAATACAAAGTGTGATCTTACATACGAAGCCCAACGGCAAACGAAGCAAAGAGAGGTGCTTGCAATCATGCACAGATGCTCCGAGTACCTTGGAGTAAAGTAAGGAGTATTGGAGATAAAATACTATTGGTACTTCGTGTACTCGGAGTATTTCGGGGTTCGATACTCCGGGATACTGCTCGTACTCGGAGTATTTCGGGTATGAACACTCTCGATACTGCTTGTACTCGGAGTATTTCGGGGTTCGACACTGCGGGTACTGCTCATACTCCAAGTATTTGGGGCTTCAGTACTGCTCATACTCCAAGTACTCCGAGTATTCAGGCCATCAGTACTCTAATAATGTTAAGTACTCGGAGTACGAAATGTACTCGATACTCGGAGTATACTCGGAGTGTGAAGTACGTTAGGAGCATCTTTGCATATTTTTTAAGACTCGGCCGTCATTCCTCCCAGGTTCTGGGAGCATGTGACTGGCGTTTATAGCATTTCAACATTCACAGATGCTCCCATTACCTCGGAGTACAAGTAGAGTATTTTCGAGAAAAAAATACTTCAGGTACTTTGTGTACTCGCAGTATTTCGGTGTCCAATACTCTCGATACTCGGAGTACTCCGAGTAATTTAGATGTTTTTACTCCGAGTACTGCTTGTACTCGAGTATAAGTACTGCTCATACTCCCAGTACTCGGAGTATTTGGGCCTTCAGTACTGCTCATACTCCAAGTACTCCGAGTATTTAGGCCACCAGTACTCTAATACTCTCAGTACTCGGAGTACGAAAAATACCCGATACTCCGAGTACACTCGGAGCATCTGTGCAATCATGTAAATCACTCAACGAACGACCTGGTGTACGTACGATGTACGAAGTATATTTTTTCTCCCTCTTTCTCAGTGCACTGTTTACCCATTGATAAATACTACTCTGACCCGGAATATTAGAACCGTTTGTACATTGACATCTTTATCGAAATGTTGCTTATATTTCGGTCCAGAGTGTTAGAGTTTATAGTTATAGTACGGAATTCAGGTATTAATAGTATTATATGCGCCAGGTACCAGGTGCTCGCGGTTCTTCGGTCTTTTTACTGCTGTACGTATCTACGTACGAGTTTGTATCCATACATTTGTACATACAGCCAGTTACTTAATATTAATAGTATTGACTGCCGCCCCAAGCGAAGGCGCGCAGAATCATTATTTTGGTTTTTTGTGTAACAAGTAATCGCTCCGGTGGGCTAACGGCTAACGATACGTTCGAATGATACTAAGAGTTGGTTTCCGGGGTTCAAAAATCACGTGGGGTCGGACTTTTGAGTTTATTTGCAAAATAAATAAAAACGGAATGAACTGCTGAAGGCGCCTATTATAGAAGCGTGGGTATAATACTCGCCGACGAGGGGAGAAAGGGCTGAAGTCTTCTCGCGATAAAACTGCAAGGCAAGAACCGTACGTTTGTGGGGGAGGAGGGAGGAGAGCCTGCTTTGTGACCTCGGATCTGAGTTACGAGTGTTGGTAAAAGACGGGCAAAGATGATACATGGGATGGGAAAAAAATCAAACAAAATAAATGTAAATGCAGGAGTGAAGACAGGAGCCAGTACAGCAGTGCTCCAGCTCTATATATCACCAACAGGCAGACGAGCACCACACAAAAGGGTGGTGGTAGTAGCCACGGCTTAACTGGGACGGGGCACGAAGAAGGTACCTCCGCTGCCCCGATCCCCGGGGGGCCGCGCGGCCTCCTGATAGGTTCTCGCCGCCGGCTCCGAAGCCGTGGAGAGGCTGTTCAAGGTCCAACTCTATACCATGAACGGGCATACGACGAATACCACAGAAAACGGTGATGGTACATATATAGTAGCGACGGCTTCTGCTTCGTAGTGCATGGGGTTGGGTTGACATATTTATTCGTATCAAGGTGTTTTTATTCATCGTGCATGTTAATAGTCTCTTTTCACCGAAGGTGTCCGCCCACTGCATACTCTGGTGCTGTCGCGGTCGCCACCGCCGTTGCTACAGTGCTTGCTTGCTTGGTGTTGCTGCAGGCGGTGCTTGCTTGGTATATACGAGGTACATACTGCTGGGAGAGGAGAATACTCTATTAATAGATGGTCATCATCCTCATTCAACTTTTCATTTTTAAAAATACAGTACATATATTTCGAACGCACACTGTCCTCTGCCCGGGGGGGGGGGTTTAAAAATACAGTNGGCTCGAAATCCACATATAAACAGCACGTTTTAGACCTAAACATGCCGTTATGTTCAATGATTTGGAGGTGTCTCACGTTACCATCCGGTTTAAACCGGTTTTCGGAAAACCGGTTAAAACCGGCTGAAAAAAACGGTTTTAACCAATTTTTTGTTTTGATAATAACGCCTCGTTATCCGGTTTTCGTTTTTTTGTTTTGCCTCCCGGTGCCCACCTCTAGTAAGCACTTTATCGTCATGATGCGTGCCTTTCCAGTGCCGAAGAAGTTAGTTGGGGGCCGCTCGTACTCCCTCGCACTATGTATGCCTCCCTTGCCTGCTTTTTGCTCTCCGCTTCTTTTTTTTTAAAAATACAGTACATATATTTCGAACGCACACTGTCGCCTGCCCGGGGGGGGGGGTTTAAAAATACAGTACATATATTTCGAACGCACACTGTCGCCTGCCCGGGGGGGGGGGCGCGTCGCCCCCCCCCGACACTGGTATTGCATCCAAGCTCTGTTCGGCTGCCGTGCCAACCTAGCACTACACCGCTATTTGCGTCCAAGGTCTGGTACTGGATTTCGAACTGTACTCGTCGTCTTCCTGTCTCTGCTGCTGCTGCACACTCTCTAACGCATCATTCATTAGGCTGCTGTTGCGAGCTGTACTCGCCGTTTTCCTGTCTCTGCTGCTGCTGCAGCAGCACTTATGACGTATTACTTCCTGCTGCTGTGGGTGTGTGCTATGAACCATCGTATGTTTCCTCGTTGCTGGTCTCTAGGCGACGCTTTACGGAAACATATTTGTCTTCGTTGTGCCCTGGGCCACGTAAAAAAAAAAACTTTTGAAAAACGCCGCTTACTAGAATATAAACCCCATTCACCTGCTGTTGCGAGCTGTACTCATCGTCTTCCTGTCTCTGCTGCTGCTGCTGCAGCAGCACTGTCCAACACATCATTCATTCGGCTGCTGTTGCGAGCTGCACTCGTCGGCTCCCTGTCTCTGCTGCTGCTGCTGCTGCTGCTGCGGCACTCATTGCTGCTGTGGGTGTGTGCTATGAATCTTCGTATGTTTCCTCGTTGCTGGTATCTGGACCACGCTATACGGAAACATATTTGTCTTCGTTGTGCCCTGGGCCACGTAAAAAAATCCCGTCTGAAAAACGCCGCCTACTGAAAGATAAACCCCAAATTTTAAACAGCTTTGTTGGGGGCCTGAGCTTTCCCCTTGGTGTACTTCTGGCCGGCGGTGACTGGGTTTAAGATGTTCGGTTGTGACGTGTCCAAGAAATAAGACTCGATCGACAACGTGAGTGTGACCGACCATGGAAATAATAGTGGGGATGGTTGACTACTGCACGCGGGTTGCCCTGCCTGTCTGTGCCTTGCGGATTGATTCCATCTTAAACCCAGTCACCGCCGGCCAGAAGTACACCATGGGGAAAGCGCAGGCCCCCAATAATGTAATTTTGAGCGCCTGTTCGCCATAGAAGCAAATTACAGCCTCGAGTACCGAATCCATGTCACTCGATCGTCGCCAATCCAATCCCTCGTCGCAGGAAATAATAAAATCCGCAAGGCACAGACAGGCAGGACAGCCCGCGTACAGTACGGTAGTCAACCATCCCCACTATTATTTCCATGGTCGGTCACACTCACGTTGTCGATCGAGTCTTCTTTCTTGGACACGTCACCACCGAAGTTCTTTTTTATATTATTTCCTGCGACGAGGGATTGGATTGGCGACGATCGAGTGACATGGATTCGGTACTCGAGGCTGTAATTTGCTTCTATGGCGAGCTGGTGCTCAACATTACATTATTGGGGGCCTGCGCTTTCCCCGTGGTGTACTTCTGGCCGGCGGTGACTGGGTTTAAGAACTTCGGTGGTGACGTGTCCAAGAAAGAAGACTCGATCGACAACGTGAGTGTGACCGACCATGGAAATAATAGTGGGGATGGTTGACTACCGTACTGTACGCGGGCTGTCCTGCCTGTCTGTGCCTTGCGGATTTTATTATTTCCTGCGACGAGGGATTGGATTGGCGACGATCGAGTGACATGGATTCGGTACTCGAGGCTGTAATTTGCTTCTATGGCGAGCTGGTGCTCAACATTACATTATTGGGGGCCTGCGCTTTCCCCGTGGTGTACTTCTGGCCGGCGGTGACTGGGTTCAACAACTTCGGTGGTGACGTGGACTCGATCGACAACGTGAGTGTGACCGACCATGGAAATAATAGTGGGGATGGTTGACTACCGTACTGTGCGCGGGCTGTCCTGCCTGTCTGTGCCTTGCGGATTGATTCTGGGCGGATGGTGGCCGGCCCTATTTCCAAACGAGAACCCGTGCGTACACACCATGCAGTTGACTTCTACTCGTAATGCTTGCTTTGTGTACGTAGCAGCTGGAATCCCGTATACAGGGCCTGCACTTTGCTCTCTTTCGGATTCAAGAAAATCAAACACCAAAAAGCAGTCGAAGTATAACGCGTTTCGCTTTTTGCCCACGAAGCAGCGGCAGCGGCCGCCGGCCATTCTCGTATTCTCAAGATGTTCGTATGTGCTTTTCTGATTCTATTTTGTAAATTTGAATCGGTTGATTGAATGGTATCATAACTTTTTCCCCAAACCAGCAGGCATTGCTTGCTTGCACCAAGTGCGAAGCGCCGTGAGGTGTTGGGTGAGTCGCATGAAGGATGAACTGCATCCTACTAGAACCGCTCGCGAGGCGGACTTGTCTATGGACGACAGCCTCCAATGAACTGATTTTATTTCTGGTGTGGTCACTTCCAGATACAGCAATGGGTATACTATTTATCTTCCTCGTGGGTGCCTTACCATATGCACACTACGTGATACGACCATTCCCCTTGTGTTGAGTTAAGGTTCTCCACCCCGCACAAATAATCTAACTCGACCGCCAGCCATGGTGATCGCCAAAACAAAAAACGGTACCCTGGCTGTCTAGCTCACGCAGTGGGAGGCGTATTTCGTAGCGTCGTCGTCAACCGACGCCAACCCAACCTATACCTGGTATATAATATATATAGAGGGGGGCGGGTAAGACTTACGCCGTCGCAGAAGACGATGGTCATGCTCGCACGGTGCAGCCCTTCAGACCAAAAATGCGGAACCTTTCGTTTTCTGCCTATCTACAAGATTTGTGTTGGAATGCCTGCCTCCGCGCAACACTTACAAACGGGATGGGCACCAAGCCGCCCCGTTTGCCCCCTCCAAGCTTTCGCAGGGGCTGCAAACAACCGCCGCCGCGATACTCTTGTTTAAAAATGCTTTTTTTCGACGCATTTCAAGCATGAATGCGTTCTCTCCGATGTTGTCCACCTGGCGCTCCGCCCCCTCCCCCCCTTTTGACATCTGCCTGCTTTCGTTTCAAGCCCTTGCCCGGCAAACGCTGCCATCTTCGTGTAACGACTCGACGCGCTCTCCGCGCGCGCTAACCGTACGCATGTCGCAATGGCTGTCTGCGTGCTTGTTGCAAGCGACATGCTGGAGCTTCCCGCTGCGTCCATGGGGCTACCTCGCAATAAGAGCAGCCGTCGGCGTTTTCCGCTCTCCCTACCCGTAGTTCTGTGCGCATTGCCAATGAGTCAATCCGGAGAATGACGCATGCTACGTTAGGGCCCGTTTTAACGAAGAAGAAAAAAAATCAATTTGGAAAAAAAAAAATCAAATCCGCTTTTCATTGGTCAGAACCCGCACCACCACCCAAGATTATACCCCAAGATCCTAATCTTTGGTGCTGGTGCGTGTGTTGACCAATGAAAAGCGTATTTGAATTTTATTTTTTCCAAATTGAATTTATTTTGTACTCGTTAATATGGGCCCTTAGAGGTGCAAGCACCATGTTTTTGCCTCATAAGGGTGGCCACTTATCACTTGTGGAGCTCTATACCTTACCCAAAAAAATGTTTTTGTTTTTTTGTGCCGCGCTCTTTGATGTACTGTAGTAGCCCTGCCTTTGTACTCGTCCGGCATGAAGTGACGCGTGCTACGGTAGAGGTAGCACGTTTTGGCTGCATCGTTTTCTGAACGATCGCTCTCCTTAACCCGAATTCGTCGGACTTTCGTTTTTGTGACGAACAATGTTTCAGAGTACACCTTGGTCATGAGATTTCGCATCAGGCAGCACTTTTATCTTCCTCCAAAATTATTTTTTCGGTGAGGTATGACGCTCCTTAAGTGAGGAGCTCAGAAAAAACATGGTGCGCCTCTATCGTAGCATGCATCAAGTGCTTGCCAAGTCAGTTTTTGATTATCTACGCAAACACTACAAACAGGCGTGCTCGACGGGAGTTCACGATTTCAGAGCTAAAGTAATGAATTTTCCCAAATAGACGTCTGCGCAAACACTCTTTTGTATTGCTATCATCAGCATCACCATAACCATCGTCGTGGGGCCATTGTAATCGTACCATAGTTAATCATTGTTCCTACCATAGTCTTGATCATATCTTGAGCATCGTATTACAATATCAGCACATCATAACACCACCATTAACGTCATCACCATGTATACCTGTGATCTTCACTATCCCTGTGATACCGTATGATACTCTAACCGTCATCATTATCGTATCATAATCACCATATCATCGCCACCAAACCAACGTTTGTCACAAAATGATACCTGGTACATTACATCTCTAAACCACCATCACGCTTGTATCGTATGCATCACATCATGATCATCATGATGTAGTTATTCTCGTCGTCGCGCCATATAAATATCATAAAATCACCAACATCATATCATACGATAACCATCATATATATCATAATGCTCATCACAATGATACCTTAAACATTATCTCACCATGATATCGTCACATCCTCACGCCATAATCACCAT
Source organism: Saccharina japonica (assembly GCA_008828725.1). Lineage (NCBI taxonomy): Eukaryota > Phaeophyceae > Laminariales > Laminariaceae > Saccharina > Saccharina japonica. Next base: position 7,551 of record MEHQ01001808.1, on the reverse strand, counting down.
AACATCACACGGCATCATCATATAACCTTGCGCGCACCCTCCTCGTCCACATCGCGAACTCAAATTTCCATGCCCACGGCACGCGGGGACCGGACTTTCCCGTTTTTATTCCTACCTATTTTCCGGCCATTTATGGGCTTCTACCTCGAGCAGTATCGGCTGTCCATGGCATGCAGACGTACGACTCCGTGGCCAGCACCGACCTCAATGACGGGACCGTCCACGACATCGCCGCCGAAGTGCAGGTACGTTTGTTGGCGTTTCTGCACCTCACGGTGCGGTTCAAGGGTAGTTTCCACTGTAACAGCAGTTCACGGTACGGTTGTCGGTATGGTGCACGGTATGGTTCACGGTACGGTTCACGGTATACACGATTCATGGTACGGTTCATGGTGCAGTTCACGGTACGGTTCACGGTACGGTTCACGGTAATGTTGGCAGTATATATGATGTTCGCACTGTTGGTGGTACGGAGAACGGTGCACAGTACGGTTTAACGGTACGCGGTTAAACGATACGGTACGGTACGCGGTTAAACGATACGGTCAACGTATCTGTTGGCGGTACCGTTGACGTTGCCGGTTCCTGGTACACGGTTCACGGGATATAGAGTCGCAGAGCGATCGATGGTCGATACGCTAGCAGAGCAGTACTATCAATCACAAGACTACAGCAACAGCGATGTTGTAGCCGTGCTATCTGTATTGCGGCAGAGCGCGAACCTTGACGCGCGATTCTTGCGTGCATCCAGATTTTGGCATGTATCCCGACCCGGACCGACCCCGACTGACCCGAACCGACTTGACCTAGCCTGTCATCCGACGCGCCTCATCCCTTCCCCTCTCCCTCTCCCTCTCCCTCTCCCTGCCCCCCCCCCCCCCCCCCCCCCCCCCCCCCCCCCCCCCCCCCCCCCCTCCCCGCTCATCGGTTGCCGCGTACCGCTCCTCCTGTCACTGCCCCGCCCCCCCGCTCGCCCGTCCTCCCGCCGACGCATGCACTCGCTCTGCCGCTCGCACCCGTGCCTCGTTCGTGCTTTCGCTCTCGCTCGTGCTATCGATGGCGGTCTTTTTGTTGGCTCGCCTGTGCCACACGACAGCCCATCGAGCCCCGCAAGTACCGGTTCACGCCGACGTCGCGTATGCCCGCGTGGCCGCTAAGGCTCATGCCGCACGCCATGTCGGACGTGCAGGGAACCGTGGGGCACAGCTGCGTCGTTACCGCGGTGGCAGTAAAGGTGATAACTTGTTTTTATTTATTTATTTATTATTTCCCTTGTCCCGGTCGTTGTCCTGGCCCCGGTCCCTGTCCCGGTCCGCTACCGGTCTGCTAACTCGTCCCGTGTGCTAGCCCTCGTTCCCAGTCTCCGTTCCCGTCCATTGTTTGTCGCGTTGCGTTGCGATCGATCGCACGCGTACCGTCGAGTGCCGTCGCCTTTCGTCGTGTGCTCGGTCGTTGCTGCGAACGTGGGGCGGGGCGGGGCAGGGGGGGGGGGGGGGGGGGGGGGGGGGGGGGGGGGGGGGGGGTCGCCCAATAGACGAGGTGGAAGACCTGCAGGAATGCACAGCTTGTGGTGTGGTCTGGTCTGGTGTGGAGTGGAGTGGTGTGGCGTGGCGTTGTTGGGTGCCCGACCACCCCCCTTTGCCTGTTTGCATGCTTGCGCTGCGCTGCGGTGCTGTGCGTCGTGCACAGTGCTGCGTTGGCAGGGTTCGTCGGTGTCGCTTGGAGTTGCGACACACGCATCGCGACGGTATACACACGCGTTTTGCGGAAGTGTAGGCCGGAGGGAAAGCGGAAGCGAAAAGCGAAAAGCGAAAAGCGAAAGCGAAAGCGGAAGCGGAAGCGGAAGCGGAAGCGGAAGCGGAAGCGGAAGCGGAAGCGGAAAGCGGAAGCGGAAAGCGGAAGCGGAAAGCGAAAAGCGAAAGCGGAAGTGAAATTGAAAGCGGAAGCGGAATCGGAAATGGGTTCGAACTTTATTTCGGATTCGGGTTCGGATTCGGCAATGAGCAGCGAATGAGTGCGCGCGCGGCTCTGTCGTGAGTGTTTGTCGTCCCCCAATTTCAGCGAAGGACGCGCAAGGACCTTGGAAGGCGTGCGGATGCCGGCCTGCCTACCCACCTGTCTTATCTATCCGGTTTAGCGGCTCATTATGTGGTCGGCGCGTCGCTCCTCCCCCTCCTCCCTGTCCCTTCCTTCGCCTCCCCCCGATAAACGCCTGCACGAGACGACGTCGATGTCGTGGTATATGTTCGGAAGACATGGTCGCTGAGTTCCGTCCGGTGTTAGTATGAGCAGAAAGATGGGCGCTCAGCGAAGAAGCGGGTATCGATGTATCACAATTGACCGTCAAGAAGAGGGGCAACTGCAGTAACGCTCCTCCCCTCCCTCCCCCCCTCCCTCTCTCCCTCCTCTACAACTCCCTCCCTGTGCCAGGGCAAGTGGCTGAAGGTGCGCGTGCGCGGCGGGAAGGAAGGGTGGATGCAGAGCGAGTACCCCGACGGAACGGTCACCCTTACCGAATGTGACAGCTACCGACGGTGAGCCAAGCCAATCAGTCAGTGTTGTCCTTTGTGTAGCTACCGACAGTCAAGTCAGTTATTTTCCAGTGCGACAGCTACCGACGGGCAGTCAATCAAGTCCGTCATTTGCCAATACGACAGCTACCGACGGTCTGTCAATTTCAGTCAGTCAATTTCCAGCGATAGCTACTACCGACGGGCAGTCATTCAGTTAGTATTTTTTCCAGTGCGACAGCTGCAGGCGATTAGGCTTTGTCAATTGCCAGTATAATAGCTACCGACGGTCGTTTAGTTAGTCAGCCCTGGGTTAGAGCGACAGCTACCGACGGTTACTCACCCGATCACAAGCAATGTCTGACTGGTGGTACAAACCCGACGTGCTCCGTCACGGCATTGTAGGGATGCGAGACTCTACTAAGGTTATACTACTACGGCCATGCATGACATGCGGCTAATGAGTACACCTCCCCTGGTCTTTAAAAACCCGACATGCCCCGTCCCGGCATTGTAGGGATGCGAGGATCTATGGTCATACGACTACGGCCATGCATGAATATGAAGTACACCTCCCCCCTCCCCCCGCGCGGGTTTTGGGGGGGGGGGGATTTTGGGTTTATGACCCCGGGCCAGGAAAAAAATAAAAAACCCCCCCCCCCCCCCCCCGGTAGCGGCAGCGGTAGTTGCAGGCAAAATGGCGTCGATAGGCTTCGCGTTATCCACAAGCGAGGGGTTCTTTTTTTTCCCTCCCTTCCTCCCTCCCTCCCTCCCCCCCTCCCTTCCTTCCTTCCAACTCGTGGTGCACTTACTTGCTGCTTTTGTGTATGTACCGATCTCCGACGTCGTTTGTTGTTTGTTATTGTTGTTGTCATTGTGGTCGTTGTTGTTGTTGTTATTGTTGTTGTGGTCGTTGTTGTGGTCGTTATTGTTATTGTGGGCGTTGTTGTTGTTGTTACTGTTGTTGTTACTGTTGTTATTGTTATCATTGTTGTCGTTGCTGTTGGTGTTATCGTTGTGGTCGTTGTTGTGGTCGTTGTTGTTGTGGTGGTGGTCGTCGTCGTCGTTGTTGTTGCTGTTGTTGTTTAGTCGAAGGCTTTTGTTGGTGTTGATGTTGTTGCTGTTGATGTTGTTGCTCACATCATTCTCATCGCCATGCGCGTTTGTTGTTGTTGTTGTTATGTGTCTGTTTGTTCTGTTCTCGGTCTTGGAAGGCACGAGGAGTGGGGGGGGCGCAATCACTTCTTCGCCGGGGGCAGGGTAATGATGGGGAGCGACGTGCGGTGGTTCGTGAGCAGCAACATCACCCTGACCGTGCCCGTCATGCTCTTCACGTGGGAGACGTTCGCCAGGTATACATTACTGTACAGGACACCTATTAAGAAACAGGCTAATAAGAAGCAGGTTAATAAGAAATCCAGGCTGATATTTCGAGGAAAATAATAAACAGCACAGGATATTTACGAATAAGAAACAGGCTAATAAGAAATCCAGGCTGATGTTTCGAGGAAAATACGAAACAGTACAGGACACCTACGAATAAGAAACAGGATAATAATAAATCCAGGCTGAGATTTTCGAGGAAAATAAGAAATTCCGTAGTCGTTACCTTGAGATTCGTGTAGAAAGCACCCTATCTCAAAATACGAAATCCAGCCTGGACCGGAGGATTTTCTGTTTCTTATTAGGTGTCCTGTACTGCTGTAAATAGTAATTAGGGATGGCAAGCAGCCGCGTTTCATCCAAAACATTTGATAAACTGTTTTAAGTATACCAGGTTCGTTCGATTAGATTATGATTCGTGGAGAAGGCTGCCGTCGGCTAAAAACGTTGTTAATACGAATAGTACGACCGGCCAGGACTGTATACATACCCCTGGTATGATAGACAAGACACAATGGCTGTACGCATGTTAAAAAGTGTCCCCCGTTTTCTAGTAATAGGCTTTATCCCATATAATATACCTCGTATATATTTATCCTGTATCATAGATAAGACTACAAGTACGAACAGTATATGCTGGGTAAATATTAAATACGAACGCCAGGGCTGTTCGTAAAGACAACGGGGTTTGTATTAGTGTAGAAAATCCACCGTCTTCTTATACTCTCATCTCATATTATACTTCCGGTACGAGGGTGGTCGATTTTTTTTTTTCGACATCTCACAGAATTTTTTGTTGTTAGGGGGGGGGGGGGTTACTAAAACCAAGTGAAAAAAAATGAAAATAAGGATCATTTTTTCTTCCATTTTCTTATTTCATCATGTGATCACAACGGTCGCAACGGTTTTCTATTCCGACCTCTGGGGGGTGTGGTGTGTCGTTTTCTCTTTTTTCTGGACGCCCCTGTCCGGTATGTAAATTAGGAACGTGGAGAAGACTACGAGTATTGGGTAAATCTTAAATACGACCACCAGGGGTCAGGCATGCATGTATATTATGTACAGCAGTACAAAGTCCCCCGTTCGCTATACAGCGTAGTACGACTTCATCCTATAATGTAAATTCCGAATGTGGAGGAGACGTATTCATGATACTGGCTAAAATCTAAAATGTTTGCTGTCATGTCATACAACATCTTATACTGTATTATACGAACGCCAGCGGGCGGTCTGTAGGCCGCCCCGGTAGATAGAGATGGCTCCCGGATTCGAAAATTGGAACCGGTACCAGTACCGCCTTCGGTGGGATTTGACCAGTACCGTCCCGGGTTCCCGCGGTACTGGGTATCCCGGGTACCCGGGTACCCGGGTACCCGGGTTCCCGTACGTGTACCCGGGGTTACATGTGCATTTTGCTCCACTCTTGTGTTTGAGCGGCGTGAACGGTCCTCAGGCGGGGTGGTGAAGCGTGGTGAGGCGGAAGGTGGGAGGACAAGCCTTCATGTCTTCTCTCTCAATGAATAAAAATGCGAAAGAACCCGGGTACCCGGGAACCCGGGAACCCGGGTACCCGAGATACCCAGTACCGCGGGTAATACAAATGAAACCGGGACGGTACCGGTACCGACGGTTCCGGGTACCCGCCTCCGGGTACCCGGTTCCCACGAATCCGGGAGCCATCTCTA
>MEHQ01003752.1:236545-267778 GCA_008828725.1 Saccharina japonica | reverse complement strand
CCACCCCTCCAAGGCTAATACGCTTTCGGTCAGCTATGATATGAAGACATAGCGTGTTGATATATTTGTTACTGCAGATATACCACACCAGTCGCAATAAGGGGTACATCAGGCAAGACTGCCTACGTAATCTAAATCATGATTCACATCGGTTGTCAGCGGCACAACAAGAATAAATGCATGACAGAACGTCAACACACCAAGAGGAAAACAATAAGGTAGCGGTAACTTCTACGCTAAGGTGGTACTTAATATAAACACACTCCAGCGGAGCGTCGCCTGTGGCATTGTGGTTAACGCGCTTGTCAAGAGGCTTGATGCAAGCCGCGGCTAGGCGGTAGCATGGCGACTTCTCGCGATACACATATTGTGTTGATTGGGGCGCGTTATCAGGGGATTGAAGGAAGACGGAATCAATGAGAGCATCGGCAGGAGAAACGACATGGAAGGGGGAAGAACGTGGTCGAGTTTCGTCGATTCACTCACGCCATGGAGCACACTTTTTGGATAGGTTTGAACCATACCAGACGTCGTACCCAACCTACTAAACGAAATAGTCCTAGATGGGTTAGATGGGATTTACTGGACATTGGTCATCTACGCACGTCGTGATACTATCAATGCTCAAGTCTTGCTCGTCGCGAAATCAATACTAGTAATGGAAAATTAGGTCACAGTAGTAACCTCATGTTAATATATTAAAACCTACTATACCCATCCATTTGGTGAGCGACAATAAAGCGACATAGTGGGGGACGCCGGGTTAGCCTGCCGCACTTTGCTCACACATGCCGCCATCACCCGAAACCTATAAAGTTTAACCCTACGCATTTGATCTTCATGGTGACTTCGTACCTGCCGGGAAATCTGGTTGCCGATGTTGAAGGAGCGACACGTCGCGCACCGAGCGGCAAGGACAGCAGGAAAGGCCGAAGTGGTTGATCAGCTACGATGAGTTGCAAACACATGAAGTGTGGCGTGTGCATTCTACGATTCCGCTTGCAAATATAATATCACTGGTGGCAACACAACGATCTGGTTTACTATCAGCATAATTCTTCATCAGCCACGATATGAGGAGATAACGTGTGGCTTGTTCTAGCTAGCTGCATTACTTTCGAGGAACAATGGTTTGTGACTGGCCGTGCTACTCAACTGGGGAACTATCCTTTCATAGTCCCGTCCATCCCTTCGTTGTAAGAGTCTACTACTATTCGAACGCTTGGCCGGGAAGGAGGTTGAGCGTCTATGTGCTCCGAAGATACGTTTTATAGAGGTGTTACACTATAATAAGCAACAGGTGGAAACTCTACCGGCGTACACGTCATCATAACCATGTTCAAAAGCCACGTCGCGCTACTGCTGTGCCGACGATGCTTCCACACGGCGTGGAAGGATAAAAATACGCACGGAATTTGATACACAATGACCTTTGAACGCGTGGTTGCGGAAGGGGCAGCGTGTTGTTTGGTGTGGTCACTCTTTCGCTAAGCCTTATCACTGCCCGGGTAAAACCTAATGCCAAACCTATATCTACGGCTTTGATTGACGGAACCATATTTCTGCAAAAAACATGCTACAACGGTGAAAGTTCCTCCCGGAGGAGAGATGGGATACAAAGTAATTATTAGGGTTGGGTACCGACACAGTAGATACTGCCAGTAGATATATCTGCTGATTAAAGCAGCCAGCCGGTTGGACGTGCCGGAAGCTGCCGCCAGCGGTTTTATGCGTACGTACGTGGCCGAAACACGCAATAATAGTGGGTTACACGAAAGTTCATCAACTTGAGTTTCGCGAGGAGGTAACAGCAGTTGCAGATAGGTATGATAGTAGTGTGCCGCATTTTGTGGTGAGACCTTACTACTGTGGCCTGTCTTCCCTACGGGCAGGAGCAACGGAGTAACATCAAGAAACTTGGGCGTGGCGAGAAGAGGGTGTGAGGGTTGAGACAAGACACGTTGCCAAAAGGAGTGTGGCTCTCGATCAACAATTAACGAGCACAAGAACAAAACGGAGCAACACAGTACAAGCACATACACTGTAAAGATACACCCACGGCACGAGCGAGCGTAAATAGTACAAAATCACGTAACAGGCGAAAACAATAAACCCACTAAAAAACACACACAACACCACAAAATTACAAAAAGAAAACAAAAACACCAAACAACACGAAAACGCAAAACACACAATAATACCAAAAAAAACTTCAAAAAAACAAAAAAAAGCACAACACTCCCACAACAAAGCCACAACACCCCGACACAAAACAAACACGACAACACGCACAAAAACAAACACGACAACACGCACAAAACCAAACACACACACAACAAACGCAAAAACACCAAAAGGCAGAAAAAAACTCCAAACAAAACAAAATGAAAATCCTACCGTCTACGTACGCCACACGTGCGATGAACGTGTCTCCTTTGTGTTCCATGTGTTTCTTTGTGTGTTGGTTGTCGTCTGTCGCTGACAGCAACCGACCATGGCAAAAGGAGTCACAGTCATACTAGTGGGGTCCAGTGCACTTATTGAGCACACCTACTGACCGAACCCATCAGTCCTCCTAAAAAGGTATTTTACGTAGAGCGTTGCGTGTCGTATGTACAGAGCAAGGATGGAACTGGACGCGCAGACTTGCCCTTGTGCAAACAACATTCACAAATGCGACTACAACAGTAGGTCACAAGCACGTTCCGGTATGATCATGACCAGCACGTGTGTGACCACCTCACCGCATGCTGCGAAACCTGGTGCGAGACAATTGCTTTTGTCACAGAAACAGCCTCCAGGCACAAAGCAGTCCTGAGAAACGGTCAACGTGCGCGGAATAAGCGTTCAATCAAAAGTACTGCAGCTGAAATGTTGTTTGGCTTGCTGGTACCGCAATAGTTAGCTGCTTACATTGTGAACCTTGAGCCGACAGTAGCAACCAGCCTGCCCCATGACTCGTTTTGTGACAGCACAAGGATAAAAACATATCATCACCATGGATAGGGCAACATTTCATTTCTACGTATTTGAAATAAACCTTGCCAGTCGGTTGTTCGCTAACGGTTTTATGCTTTTCCAGGACGTACGCGATAGTCGTCATTCTTGAGAGTCATATTTTGGGTGAAACCATGTTCCCCGCCTGTACAGCACGCCCTCTGGAAAACTCTGTTAGTTGTCAGTGGTGCCTGCGAGTGCAAACTCGCTCGCCGCGAAACTTATTCGTACTTCAAAACAGCATGTTTGCTGTAAGATGGCCGACACTATGGTTACATGCATGTTTCCAAGACACCCTGGCATCGTTACAAAGTTGGATATCAATGAATGATGTTCCCGAATCGCACAAAAACAGCAGTAGTTTTTTTGGGGGGAAATACGGAGGTTTGGCGACCGACCACAATTTGTGTCGCCACATGGAGGCACGAAATGGCACAACTATCCCATACCGATAAAACGATCGGAATCCACCTTCTAAGCTGTCAACCAACAGAAGTGTAAGGCCAAACACCACCCAATTTCACTACAGTTAACTGCCACCCATGCTCTGTCCCTCGCGCAGAGATATACACTAAACATATCTGACCGACACTGCGTGAACACTCATGTGCATGTCGGTGCAAATCGCGAAGCCACAAAAACTAAAGTTTCCGGACTGCCAATAGAAAGGGTAGCGCGTCGCCCCGGTGGCCCTAGCTAAGCTGGGAAAAACAACGAGGACGCAGCCTCGACCACGCCATTGAGGTATGTGTTTGTTTCTCACTTGGAAATCTGTAGTAGTCGTACCAGTGCAGAAATCCCCTGCAGGAAAGTTTCGACATACCCCAGGTTCCCCTTCCATGGCACACCCGCTAGCAACATCTAGATCCACAATGCGGCACTGCGTTGTCGTCGAGAATATAAGGGTATTGACGAAATGAGGGGGGGGAAGCATGTATGTTAGATTTAACATTCGGCCTGCTCTTACAGGTGACCTTTTGAATACAGCCGAGCGGGTTGCGATTTGTGCACATTCAAGGAGGTGCGACGGTAAATACCGGTTCACGCCCTGTGTCTTCACCGCCAACTACTTGGAATTAGTCTGGGATCGTTTTGTTCAGTGTTAAAAGATGGCAGGACCATATTAGAGATAAGGCCCACCTAAATAAACTGCCTGTCCCGAGGAGGTCTTGAAGGGGTTACACCGCTGTAACGCTAGCCAATGGTTGGCTGAGATAGGGTTACGGTTAGGGTTACTGCAGTTAGTTTCGTGCTCGTCTCGTACACAGGGTGTGTCAAGCATTTTATTCAAGAACGGCTGAGTTATAAATGGGATTGAAAGCGCTCACGTCGCACGATCCTCTTACCGCTACTCCGACGTTGTCTGATGTGCACGTCGTCTCTTGCCCTTGGGTGTTGTGTACAGCGTGAAATGCCAACAGAAGTCCCCAAGCGGTACGACGAACGGCCATGGTTGGCGGTGTTGTTATGTCAGCGTTCACTCAGTTTCGAATTCCAGGTAAAACCTGACAAATGCGTAGGGGGGGGGGGGGGGGGGGGGGGCGTCATTGAAACAAGGCTTAGCCATATTTATATGTTTTTGATCAAGACCAGCATTGGTTGGTTATTAATCAAACTATACACACAACCAGGTACTCATCAAGCTGGCATCGATTAATATGGTGATTGTGGGGTGCTAGGCTTACAACCCGTTTGGCACTGCTAGATGGTCACCAAGTCGATAGAAACTTTAGTGTTCTATCAACCGTCCGCTTACAACGTAACCGCCCGGCAGCACCCGTACCGTACAAGTCATTATATTGCAACCATTGTAGTCCGGACAGCAATCACGGTGTCATCATGTCCCAACAGCGCAGTGGCCAGTTATACTACTGTAATCGCCACTGCTGTATACCGTAAAGTCCAGCCTGTTTAAAGGCCCTAGAGAGTTCAACCGTTAGTTCTACCCGTCGACATCTAGCACGGGACAGGTCACGCATCAGTAATGTGCGTCGTCCTAGGTAATCGGAGGGGTTGGCGGGGGGGGGGGTACTTCATTTTCATGCATGGCCGTAGTCGTCTGACCATAGACCCTCGCATCCCTACAATGCCGGGACGGAGCATGCCGGGTTTTCACCGACCAGGCAGACATTGCTAGCACCAAGCGCGAAGCGCCGCGAGGTGTTGGGCGAATCGCATGAAGGGTGAGCTGCATCCTACTAAGAACCGTTCACGAGGCGGACTTGCATATGGATGACAGCTTCAATGAGTCAGTTTAATTTCTGGTGTGGCCACTTCCTGAGACGGCAATGGGAGCACTATGTAACTGCCTCATGGGTGCCTTACTACACACACTACGTGATACGGTAATTCCCCTTGTGCGGAGCAAAGGCGCACAAATGATCTAACTCGACCGCCAGCCTTGATGACCGCAAAAAAAAAACTAAAAAAACGCCACCCTGGTTGTCTAGTTCACACAGTGATAGGCGTGTTTAAGAGGGGGGGGGGAAGCCGTAAGGAACGCCAGAGATGGATGGTACAAGTTCGAATGTGAAAATTGGCAACATGTACTCCACCAACCAAACCACAGAGTCTACTCAAAGATCTAAAGATAAAGCAAAATGACAAGCATGTGACCGGGGGAGATGCTACACATGAAATACAGACACCGCACGAGAGGACGACGCTGAATTGCGTCACCTCGCTGCTTGTTCATGCAGAGCGCGCTGTGATGGTCATGCAATCGATACAGTTGAGTAACACCAACGCATCACGTGAAAACTAAATTTTATTTCGAAGTCAGGTTGAAGATGTTGTAGTCTCGTTGCCCATTAAGCTGTCCTTATCTCTGCTACATTTAATATGGCCGGCAAGTAAACAATCGCTGCTGTAACACTGCTTGCAGCGATGTCGACAATCCCTACCACGTTTGCAATCACCACGTCCTGCATATCGGGTAGTTGCAGTATTACTTATGTTAACTACTGTACCGCCCGGCTGCGCTTCCCTTCCCGCCCAACCCTGACCAAAGCTGCACCATGCTTTTGTATAACTGGAAGACATTATTAGATATGATCCTTGTTGGTGACTCATAATTGTGTCGTCACTCAATAACACGGAGTATTTATATGGAGTATGCATAGTTTATGTTCAAGAGTTGGACCCTCGGAATATCCAGTAGTGGCCAATCAGAGTTCCTTATCAAGCCAGTGAAGGTATGAAGGACAAGTTATGCATTGTCGTACGTGGTGTCTACCATAACATAAGTGGTCTAGTTTCTCAGAATCTAAGCGGGGGACAACATTCCGCCAAACAAACACATACATTGCGGGATAATGGATAAGCTGTCGTGTGTGGTTTGGTTGTTCTGTGTGGTACATTATATATTACCGTATATAGACAGCGTACTGCGTACAAGATCGGTCACGATTGTTCTCGCGTTGTCTGACGTATGGTAGCGTAGGAAGTGCATGTTGCTGTCTTGAGATGCAAGATCGTAGTGCATGTTGCTGTTTGCGATCATCAAGCTCGTCAAGGGAACAGCAGCGTTTGCACGCGCACTCTCTCCCTCTTCTTTTGCTCATCATCAGCCTCGCTTTTGGGCACATACATTAATCAACTTTGGCCTGGAGTCGCCAACACTATCTTCTCTTCTATTGAAGCGTCCATACAAGTTTGCATCACAGCGACGTACGCGTTCACCCTCAAAGTTAGACTGTGTCTTGTCCGGTTATCCGCAAGTGGGTCTGATCGCTTACACACTAGCTACGCGCTGGTGAACACGCTATACCACATCGTTATGAGGTTCTAAGCCTCGCAAAAACGCGTGAACGTGGTAGCGACGGGGACATCGGAGGTCAAGATCTCACCACCCCGGCTACAACGACTGGCTTCAATTTATGAAGTTTCGACCCTCGACGTTTAAGCATGATAACACCAGAGCTGCGGGCCTCGAGGTACGTCTAGTACAAGGCAACGCCAGGGGACCCCGACATGCTGCTTCCGCTACTAGCTTCACGAGAGAGCTGCGTCGTCGTTAAGCGGCTGTGGTCGACGAGCGACTACAACATCGCACGAGTATATCGTCGGTGGACTGCTGCGAAAATGGGCAACATGACGAACAACAACACCAACAGCAATCTGATGACGAGAGATCAAGTCCTACGCTGGAGAGAAGCCAGAAGACTTCGCCGACTAGCACACGAAGGCTGGCTTCAACATCAGTATGCAGCGCCCTGATATATTCGCGGTCATGGAAGGTCAAGCTAGGCCCACGGAAGAAACGGACGAAGCCGAAGATACTGCACCGATGCTGACCCCGGGTCTGCTTTACACTGCTGGAGGGGCCCTACTTCAACGCCAAGCTGGTTCCGACCGCGCCAACCAAGACCTGTATGCAATCCTGTACTTGGTCACCGACAAGGCAGCGGCTCTCCTCGTGGCTATTCATGCATACGACGAGCGTAGGACCAGAGGCGACGGGCAGAAGGCGATGAAGGAGCTGGAAGCAAAGTACCTCCGGGTGACGAACGAGACAATCCGCGCCTTGCAGGCAGCACTTGCAGCTACGACCATGAAGCCGAACCAAGATCCCGATCACTACATTATGCAGGCTACACGCCTCCGCATCCGACTGGCCGCGGTCAAGGAACTTGCCACCGATCGTTACTTCATCGACATCATTGTCCAAGGGCTGCCAGAGAGCTACCACGACATCAACCTGACCACCTACAAGGACCCGGATTTCAATCTGGCAAAGATCCAGACTACGATAAGGCATTTGTACGTGGACGGGCTGTCGTGGAAAATAACAGGGAAAATCTCTGGGCGTGGAACCATCATGAAAGCAGTAGCAGAATCATCATCGGATCCTAGCTCCGTCGTAATCTGCAACAACTGTGGAAATGACGGAGACTACAAGAGCGGTTGCATTGTGCCGGGAAAGCTGTACGGAAAGGGCAACAAGCCTGCTGCAGGACTAAACAACAAGAAGGCTGGAGATGGAGCTGGGCAAAAGTGGTGCTCGCTACACATGACAACTACACACTCCGACACGGAATGCTATACGCAAGGATCTGCATGCCCACAGACGACGAGCAGCACGCACACGGCGGCTGTGGTGCGCGTCGACACCCACTAGCGGCCTACGGTAAAATTCGACGACGATTTTGACAAGGGCTTTCAATGTTAGCTCTTGAAACTTAGCCACCGGATCATCACCCGGGGTCTATGAGCAAGATTGTCATCGACCGCTGGAGTATCATGTAAGCACGGGGTCGCCGGAAATGACGGTTGACGATATCCTGCAACGAAGCGCTTGAGGTTGTCGGAAAGATACCTTCCGAAATCGTTACAGCACTGTTCGCTGGTACTGCCAGGGCTCCTGGGTCGCCAACAACAGAAACGTGGGGTCACTGGAGAGGTATCTTTCAGGACCGGGCCACCGCATCATCTACTATCTATTGGGGTTGCCGGCAGAGAACGTCTGCTGGAATCACCACATCATCATCGCTGGACGTCATCGCCGTTTGGAACTGGACGGACATTTTCGCTTTTGGGATTGCTAGGCCATCATCATCATCATCTGGATCACCAGGAGGGACATCTGCATCGCCCTGGTCGTACCGACATAACGGCAATTTTTTTTTTGTTTCGTAGTACGTAGCACTAAACGCCTTCTTCGTACGGGGCGGCGGCAGGAGCGTGGTAAGATGCAAGGCTATTTGTGCAAGGTAAGTACCATATAAGTCTGTCTGATCAATGTATAGTGAGACCCACACGACTTCCACGGTTTTTTGTGTGTGACGTTTTATCGCTTTGCATGCTATTCCAGGTGTCAAACCTGTCACATCAGTGGTATGCCTTTACGTTGCCAGGTTTCGCTTTGTGTAGTGTTTTGCGTTAGTTGTAGAAGGATTGATCACCCGTCGAAAGCGAAGCAGGAACGGATTTTGTTGTTTCGACGTTGCAAAGGAGTAATAAAACTTTGTTGCGACATAGCAATGGGTTCTTCTTCGTGAGTATGTATGCAGACAAGTAGTTTAGACAAGTACACTGACCAAGCAACCAGTGTCAGAACTTCTTGGGAAGACACAATGGAATAGTTTGATTACACATGCAGTAAGTATGAAGTAAGCGTATATTTGAACCAAGTAATTGGATCCTCGCTGGTTGGGTTCATGGCTTTTGCATGGGCACATAGTAGAAAACGAGTTGGAGTATACTTTTTGGCATGTAGTGCAGGCGTAGAAAAGCGTGATGTCAACTAGAGCTCCTATTATTTGCTTCGTTTGCCTGGATTTGCCCGCATGTAACGAGTCATCGTGACGAGAGGTCGTATTAGATATTACCCTTGTTGGTAAGTCATTAACTATCTGTCGTAAGCGTAGTTTATGTTCAAGAGTTGGGTCCTCGGAATATCGAATCATAACCAATTACCGAGCCAGTGAAGGTATGCAAGACAAGTAATACATTGTCGTACCTGGTGGCTACTATATCGTAAGTGGTTTAGTTTCTCCGAATCCACGTGTGAAATACCATTCCGGTCAGTAAACACATATATTGCGGTAATGGATAGGCTGCTGTATGTGGTTTGGTTGTTCTGTATAGAGAGGCAAGTTTAAAATCACGCGGGACAGAAAACGCGAGCTATCTACCAATCAAATCGCTTTATTAACGGGAGCCACGCCAGCTATCTGCGTACAACATCGGTCACGATTGTTGTTGTGTTATCTGACGCAAGGTATCGTAGGACGTGCATGTTGCTGTTGCGATTCAAGATCGTAGTGCATGTTGCTGTTTGCGGTCACCAAGATCGTCAGAAGAACAGGAGCGTTTGCACGCGCACTCTCTCTCACTCTTATTTTGCTCATCACATTAGCCTCGCTTTTGAGCTCATACATCAATCGACGTTGCCAAAACTATCTTCTCTGCTTTTGAAGCGTTCATACAAGTTTGCCTCACAGCAACTTAAACGTTCACCTTCAAATTCAGGCTGTATCTTGTCCGGTCATCGGCAAGTGGGTCTGATCGCTTACACACCAGCTACGCGCTGGTACGCTACACCAAATCCTTAGAAGGTTATGAGCCTCGCATAAACGCCTGGACGTGGTAGCGACGGGGACATCGGAGGTCAAGATCTCATCGCCCCGGCTACAACGACTGGCTTCATTTTATGAAGTTTTGACCCTTGACATTTAAGCACGACGACAGCAGAGCTGCGGGCCTCGAGGTACGTCTAGTACAAGACTACGCCAGGGCACCCCGAGCTGATACTTCCGCTACGAGCTTCACGAGAGAGCTGCGTCGTCGTCAAGCTGCTGTGGTCGACGAGCGACTACAACATCGTACGAGTACATGGTCGGTAGACTGCTGCGAAAAAGGACAACATAACGAGCAACAACACCCACAGCAATCTGATGAATGCGGTACGAGGGATCAATTCCTACGCTGGAGAGAAGCCAGAAGACTTCGCCGACTGGCACAGGAAGGCTGGCTTCATCATCAGTAAGCAGCGCCCTGACATATTTGTGGTCATGGAAGGTCAAGCTAGGCCCGCGGAAAAAACGGACCAAGCCGAAGATGCTGCACCACTGCTGACTCCAGGTCTACTTTACACTGCTAGAGGGACCCTACTACAACGCCAAGCTGGGTTCGACCGCGCCAGCCAAGACCTGCATGCTTCCCTGTAAATGGTCACCGACAAGGCAGCGACTCTCCTCGTGGCTATTCATGCCGACGACGAGCGTGGGACCCGAAGCGACGGGCAGAAGGCGATGAAGGAGCTGGAAGCAAAGTACCTCCGGGTGACGAACGAGACAATCCGCGCCTTGCAGGCAGCACTTGCAGCTACGACCATGAAGCCGAACCAAGATCCCGATCACTACATTATGCAGGCTACACGCCTCCGCATCCGACTGGCCGCGATCAAGGAACTTGCCACCGATCGTCACTTCATCGACATCATAGTCCAACGGCTGCCAGAGAGCTACCACGACATCAAACTGACCACCTACAAGGACCCGGATTTCAATCTGGCAAAGATCCAGACTACGATAAGGCATTTGTACGTGGACGGGCTGTCGTGGAAAATAACAGGGAAAATCTCTGGGCGTGGAACCATCATGAAAGCAGTAGCAGCATCATCATCGGATCCTAGCTCCGTCGTAATCTGCAACAACTGTGGAAATGACGGACACTACAAGAGCGGTTGCATTGTGCCGGGAAAGCTGTACGGAAAGGGCAACAAGCCTGCTGCAGGACCAAACAACAAGAAGGCTGGAGATGGAGCTGGGCAAAAGTGGTGCTCTGTACACAAGACAACTACACACTTCGACACGGAATGCTATACGCAAGGATCTGCATGCCCACAGACGACGAGCAGCACGCACACGGCGGCTGTGGTGCGCGTCGACACCCACTAGCGGCCTACGGTAAAATTCGACGACGATTTTGACAAAGACTTTCAATTTTAGCTCTTGAAACTTAGCCACCGGATCATCACCCGGGGTCTATGAGCAAGATTGTCATCGACCGCTGGAGTATCATGTAAACACGGGGTCGCCGGAAATGACGGTTGACGATATCCTGCAACGAAGCGCTTGAGGTTGTCGGAAAGATACCTTCCGAAATCGTTACAGCACTGTTCGCTGGTACTGCCAGGGCTCCTGGGTCGCCAACAACAGAAACGTGGGGTCACTGGAGAGGTATCTTTCAGGACCGGGCCACCGCATCATCTACTATCTATTGGGGTTGCCGGCAGAGAACGTCTGCTGGAATCACCACATCATCATCGCTGGACGTCATCGCCGTTTGGGACTGGACGGACATTTTCGCTTTTGGGATTGCTAGGCCATCATCATCATCTGGATCACCAGGAGGGACATCTGCATCGCCCTGGTCGTACCGACATAACGGCAATATTTGTTTTGTTTCGTAGTACGTAGCACTAAACGCCTTCTTCGTACGGGGCGGCGGCAGGAGCGTGGTAAGATGCAAGGCTTTTTGTGCAAGGTAAGTACCATATAAGTCTGTCTGATCGATGTATAGTGAGACCCACACGACTTCCACGGTTTTTTGTGTGTGACGTTTTATCGCTTTGCATGCTATTCCAGGTGTCAAACCTGTCACATCAGTGGTATGCCTTTACGTTGCCAGGTTTCGCTTTGTGTAGTGTTTTGCGTTAGCTGTAGAAGGATTGATCACCCGTCGAAAGCGAAGCAGGAACGGATGATGTTGTTTCGACGTTGCAAAGGAGTAACAAAACTTTGTTGCGACATAGCAATGGGTTCTTCTTCGTGAGTATGTATGCAGACAAGTAGTTTAGACAAGTACACTGACCAAGCAACCAGTGTCAGAACTTCTTGGGAAGACACAATGGAATAATTTGATTACACATGCAGTAAGTATGAAGTAAGCGTATATTTGAACCAAGTAATTGGATCCTCGTTGGTTGGGTTCATGGCCTTTGCATGGGCACATAGTAGAAAACGAGTTGGAGTATACTTTTTGGCATGTAGTGCAGGCGTAGAAAAGCGTGATGTCAACGAGAGCTCCTATTATTTGATTCGTTTGCCTGGATTTGCCCGCATGTAACGAGTCATCGTGACGAGAGGTCGTATTAGATATTACCCTTGTTGGTAAGTCATCAACTATCTGTCGTAAGCGTAGTTTATGTTCAAGAGTTGGGTCCTCGGAATATCGAATCATAACCAATTACCGAGCCAGTGAAGGTATGCAAGACAAGTAATACATTGTCGTACCTGGTGGCTACTATATCGTAAGTGGTTTAGTTTCTCCGAATCCACGTGTGGAATACCATTCCGGTCAGTAAACACATATATTGCGGTAATTGATAGGCTGCTGTATGTGGTTTGGTTGTTCTGTATAGAGAGGCAAGTTTAAAATCACGCGGGACAGAAAACGCGAGCTATCTACCAATCAAATCGCTTTATTAACGGGAGCCACGCCAGCTCTCTACCAATCAAATCGCTGTATTAACGGGAGGCACGCCAGCCAGATGGCAAAATCGCGCCGCACACTAACAAGCTCACAGCACGAAAACACCCCATCACTCACGCGGCAGCCATGCGACGATTGACCTACGATCTCGACAAATACTCAACCCCCAATTGACCCAATTCCTACCGGGCAAGGCCAGTGGATATACATAACGGTCTCGAAGATATGATTGCGATCCGCAGTCTAGGAGGCGAGAGGTTGCCTGCCGCGTCGTATGGTCGTCGTCTAAACCTTACAAAAGTTCTGTTTTTGGCCATCGGGGAGGAATCGAGAGTTTTTTCGTCTGTTTCCAACACATTGGTGTCCAAATACTTTTTTATCAGACGCCTGGCCGGCGCCCGCCACATACCATCCACCGAGAGGTAAGCACTGTGACACTAGACACTAGGGTGGATCGGAGCCTCTAACCAGCGCGATCCGTTCAGATTTCCTGACGCAGTCGCTGGATTTGTCGATCCATGTCAAACATGAAAAACGGTCTATTTCTTGCGATCAGCGAGTGATCAAGATTTGTTGTCTTCTGGTTTCTACACACCAGCGGTCGAACGGTGTTTTACCAGACGCCTGACCGGCCCACGCCACGTATCACCGATCAAGGCGTGAGCACTGTGACACTAGGGTGGGGCAGAACCCTTAACCAGCATGATCCGTTCAGAGTTCATGACGGGGTCGTCGGGTTTGTCGACCGATGTCTACCGAGGATTATCATAACGGAGTTGTCTCCGAGCCTGCCAGAACAGGAGTTTCACGAGTATCGCGCGGGCTTCGCCCGCGTAATTAAACTCCGCCGGAGCTGTCCCGTAGCAATAACAAGTTGCCGTAGAGACTGCGTACAAGATCGGTCACGATTGTTGATGCGTTATCTAACGCAAGGTATCGTAGGATGTGCACGTTGCTGTTGCGATTCAAGATCGTCAGAAGAACAGGAGCGTTTGTACGCGCACTCTCTCTCACTCTTCTTTTGCTCATCGTCAGCCTCGCTTTTGAGCACATACATTAATCAACATTGGCCTGGAGTCGCCAACACTATCTTCTCTTCTAATGAAGCGTTCACACAAGTTTGCCTCACAGCGACTTAAGCGTTCACCCTCAAATGCAGGCTGTATCTTGTCCGGTCGTCTTCAAGTGGGTCTGATCGCGTACACACCAGCTACGCGCTGGTATACACGCTATACCACATCCTTATGAGGCGGATGGCCGGAATGTAGGCGGAATCGGCAGCGACGAACGGCCATCAGGGCCCTCTGATGCGGAGGTGCTAGTCGTCGGCGAGACTCCTGCCGGTAACCCCACTCCAGCCGCACTCAACGATGGCTCTGGCAAGAGAACGCACTTGGTCTGTGTCCTGCACAAGGGATTCGGGTGGCTCCGCCATTCGAGCAAGGAAAATATCTGAACAGCGAGCATTTTAATTTTTGCGTGTTGAGTGTTGAGTGCTTTTTTGGATGCCCCCGTCCATTAAATATTTTTGTGGGAACAAGACGCAGGCCCCGCTCGCCTTTTTAGGCGCCGCTACGTTATTGTTGTCGTGGTTCGTGCTCAACTACTTGCTCGCCTGTTAGCTGGACGCCAACGGCCAATGACTCATGCCAAACGCTACAGCTTCAGATGCCGTTTTCTGGCGTGATATATGTGTACGTTTGTTGTGCGCCTTGCAATCGTGTATGCATATATGCCGTCCCATTCAGTCCCATTTGTTATGTTCGCCCTTCCTTTTTCTCTCCTTCCTAGCCGTAACTTAGATCCGGGGTCAAAAGGCGCTTCTCCCTCCTCCCCACTACGGTTCGTGCCTTGAATGCTTGGCGAGAAGACTTTACTTTCTTTCCCCCGTCGACTCGCATCGGTAACACACGCTTATACGGTGATGCGTCGATGTGCCGACAGACGCGTACTCAAAACATGGATCGTTTGCTCCATGGGGGTGCAAATGTGGCGCAAAATAGCCTATTATATACAATAACCGGCCGAATAACCGACCGGAATGTTCTCGGTTTCGGTTTCGGTTATTTCCCTTCAAATGACCGAAAAACGAAGACAGTCTTCGGTCGGTTATCAGATAACCGACCGAACCGAAAAAAAGAGATTTGGTGCCCAACACTGCTCTTTAGTCGTAACTCAGATCCGCGTCACAAAGCAGGCTCTTCTCCCTCCTCCTCACTACGGTACGTGCCCTGCATTTTTATTGCGAGAAGATTTCAGCACTCTCTTGCCTCGTCGACTTGCGTCGGATTCCGCCTCCCCAAGTCACGAAGGCACTCTCAGCAATTGGTTCCTTGTTGTTTTTGAAATAAAGTCAAATCTCACCGCGGTGGGAGTTGAATTCGGGTATCAATGCAAGTTGCCTTTGAAGCTGACCACTATTCTACCAAGGAGTATAAGCGATATCGATATGTATTTTGGTGTGACCGTCTGTCTGTATTTCAGGTTCCAAAAAATGATCGTTTGAGCCATTTATTTATATGTACACTTGAAACCAAACATAGGTGACACGTTAATTGAGTAGCCGAGAATAGGCGTACCTGCGCACTTTGAACCGTTTTGAGGTACAATGGACGGCAGGATCAATATCAGGTGGGCCAGGAAGCCTTTTCCGGGGTACATTACGCAGCGTACCTATAAATGGCTCAATGTGCGTAGGTACACCTATTTTTGGCTAGTGCCCTTTCTTTCCCCCCCCGCCGTCCTATGCCGGTGTCTTCTTCTTGGCGTTGCTTCGCCCGTGCTGCAGTTTTCGGTTACTCTTGGGCACGCATATATGATGTTCTTCTAGGGGCGCTTCTGTCTCCTTGCGTCATTTGTATTATGTTTAATTTCATCATTCTTTCTTTCGTTAAATTTTAATAATAATAATTAGATAAGAAAGAAAAAATAAAATAAAAAAACCAGAAAAATAAAAATTAAAATAAATTAACCAAACAAAAAAAATTAATTTAATTTAAATTTTTTCTGTCTCAGTCTGTGACCACATAATTTGTACGAGTACGTATCTCTCTAGGATTAGGAATCAGGACAGACACTGGGTGTACTGATGTAGTTGGGAGGAAAATTAACGAGTTTAATGTGAAGGCAACACACACATACTCCCTACTTGACAATCTTGCACAGATGCTCCGAGTATACTCGGAGTATCGAGTATGTTTCGTGCTCCGAGTAATACTGAGAGTATTAGAGTACTGGTGGCCTAAATACTCGGAGTACTTGGAGTATGAGCAGTACTGAAGGCCCAAATACTCCGAGTACTGGGAGTATGAGCAGTACTTATACTCGAGTACAAGCAGTACTCGGAGTAAAAACATATCAATTACTCGGAGTACTCCGAGTATCGAGAGTATTGAACACCGAAATACTGCGAGTACACAAAGTACCTGAAGTATTTTTTCTTCAAAATATTCCAATTATACTCGTACTTCCAGGTAATGGGAGTGTTTGTGAACGCTGCTGTCAAACGTGCTCTGTGTAGCCACGTGCCTATACCGTGGGTCGTCAAGGAGGAGGTGGAAGATAATGTACACTCGTACCACCACGTTACCAAATACACACACACAAGTAGAGCCAGTACCTGTCGTCAAAGGCCCATCATGAACACCACACAGGAGTGAGCCGTACCTTTCTGTCACGCTCCACCCTCACATGTATACGGGCAGTATCTTATCATCAAAGCCCGGGTCGCATCATCATTNACCTGTCGTCAAAGGCCCATCATGAACACCACACAGGAGTGAGCCGTACCTTTCTGTCACGCTCCACTCTCACATGTATACGGGCAGTATCTTATCATCAAAGCCCGGGTCGCATCATCGTTGTATCGTAGACTGCTCCCAGGAGGGAGCAGCTTCACCTCTCCACTCTCCACCTACGGGGCATACTAAATAATGCCCCGATACATAATACGAAACCCCACAATATATGAAAACCCGCCGCCACGTCAACTCTTCGGAACTGCACAGATGCTCCGAGTACCTTGGAGTAAAGTAAAGAGTGTTGGAGATAAAATACTTGTTCAGGTGCTTTGTGTACTCGGAGTATTTCGGGGTTCGATACTCCGGTATACTTTGAGTGTGAATTACGTTAGGAGCGTCTTTGCATCATTTTATAGACTCCTCGGTCATTCCTCCCAGGTTCTGGGAGCACGTCACTGGCGTTTATAGCATTTCAAATTAACAGATGCTCCCATTACCTGGAAGTATAATTAGAGTATTTTCACGGAAAAAATATTTCAGGTACTTTGTGTGCTCGCAGTATTTCGGTGTTCAATACTATCGTTACTCGGACTACTGCTTACTCGACTATCAGTACTGCTCATACTCCCAGTACTCGGAGTATTTGGGCCTTCAGTACTGCTCATACTCCAAGTACTCCGAGTATTTTGGCCACCAGTACTCCAATATTCTCAATACTCGGAGTACGAAAAATACTCGATACTCCGAGTATATCGAGTATACTCCGAGCATCTGTGAAGATTTTGACCTATCCGGGTATATGACTTTACTATGCCCCTCGAACATTTAGATTTTTTCCTCCCTCATACTTTAGTATACCAAGATTTGCGTTTGTTTATACCACAAGTATAGTATGTTTATTTCAGACTGTAGTCTATTATATTAGGGGCAAAGTTCCGTGCAAACCCCTTCCACCCCCCTTTTTTCATTCCCCCCGCCCCCCCCCCTACAAATAGACACACACTCCCTGAATTCTACAGCCTCAGATTGTGTCTCCCTCATACGGGATGTACATCCTGCATGAGGACATATGACACCCGTAAGTACGCGCGATCGAAGTATCACACTCAGCTATTTATAGCAAAGGTGAATTTCGACGAAATCCTGGATTTCACAGCTGTTTATTTTTTATTTTTCATAATAAATATATACGAGCACCTTACCTGGTATTTGGTAGCATCATATCATACTCGTACGTATACCTGTGGTAGCTGATATATCTGTGTGCTGCCTTACCTTACCACCGATATATAAAATACTTCAAGCACTTCGTGTACTTGGAGTATTTCGGGGTTCGATACTCTGGGATACTGCTCGTACTCGGAGTATTTCGGGTATGAACGCTCTCGATGCTGCTTGTACTCGGAGTATTTCGGGGTCCGATACTGCGGTTACTCCTTGTACTCCGAGTATTTAGGACTTCAGTAGTACTGCTCATGCTCCAAGTACTCCGAGTATTCAGGCCGATAATACTCTTATACTCTGAAGTACTCGGAGTACGAAATGTACTCGATACTCGGAGTATACTCGGAGTGTGAAGTACATTAGGAGCATCGGTGCATCATTTTAAAGACTCGGCCGTCATTCCCCCCAGGTACTGGGAGCATGTGAC
This sequence comes from Saccharina japonica, assembly GCA_008828725.1. Classification (NCBI taxonomy): domain Eukaryota; class Phaeophyceae; order Laminariales; family Laminariaceae; genus Saccharina; species Saccharina japonica. The sequence continues at coordinate 249,451 of MEHQ01003752.1, read as the reverse complement.
TGGCGTTTATAGCTTTTCAAAATTCAAGGATGCTCCTGTTTGTGGTATGCGGTTGCTCGATACTGATTTCCCGTATGTGGCGGTTTCATATATTGTGGGGTTTCGTATTATGTATCGGGGCATTATTAGTATGCCCCGTAGGTGGAGAGGTGAAAGCTGCTCCCTCCTGGGAGCAGTCTGCGATAACGCGAGTGATCAAGATTTGTTGTCGTCTGTTTTCTACACACCAGCGGTCGAAAGGTGTTTTACCAGACGCCTGACCGGCCCACGCCACGTATCACCGATCAAGGCGTGAGCACTGTGACACTAGGGTGGGTCAGAACCCTTAACCAGCATGATCCGTTCAGAGTTCATGACGGGGTCGTCGGGTTTGTCGACCGATGTCTACCGAGGATTATCATACCGGAGTTGTCTCCGAGCCTGCCAGAGCAGGAGTTTCACGAGTATCGCGCGGGCTTCGCCCGCGTAATTAAACTCCGCCGGAGCTGTCCCGTAGCAATAACAAGTTGCCGTAGAGACTGCGTACAAGATCGGTCACGATTGTTGATGCGTTATCTAACGCAAGGTATCGTAGGATGTGCACGTTGCTGTTGCGATTCAAGATCGTCAGAAGAACAGGAGCGTTTGTACGCGCACTCTCTCTCACTCTTCTTTTGCTCATCGTCAGCCTCGCTTTCGAGCACATTCATTAATCAACATTGGCCTGGAGTCGCCAACACTATCTTCTCTTCTAATGAAGCGTTCACACAAGTTTGCCTCACAGCGACGTAAGCGTTCACCCTCAAATGCAGGCTGTATCTTGTCCGGTCGTCTTCAAGTGGGTCTGATCGCGTACACACCAGCTACGCACTGGTATAGATGGCGGGAATGTAGGCGGAATCGGCAGCGACGAACGGCCATCAGGGCCCTCTGATGCGGAGGTGCTAGTCGTCGGCGAGACTCCTGCCGGCAACCCCACTCCAGCCGCACTCAACGATGGCTCTGGCAAGAGAACGCACTTGGTCTGTGTCCTGCACAAGGAATTCGGGTGGCTCCACCATTCGAGCAAGGAAAATATCTGAACAGCGAGCATTTTAATTTTTGCGTGTTGAGTGTTGAGTGCTTTTTTGGATGCCCCCGTCCATTAAATATTTTTGTGGGAACAAGACGCAGGCCCCGCTCGCCTTTTTAGGCGCCGCTACGTTATTGTTGTCGTGGTTCGTGCTCAACTACTTGCTCGCCTGTTAGCTGGATGCCAACGGCCAATGACTCATGCCAAACGCTACAGCTTCAGATGCCGTTTTCTGGCGTGATATATGTGTACGTTTGTTGTGCGCCTTTGCAATCGTGTATGCATATATGCCGTCCCATTCAGTCCCATTTGTTATGTTCGCCCTTCCTTTTTCTCTCCTTCCTAGCCGTAACTTAGATCCGGGGTCAAAAGGCGCTTCTCCCTCCTCCCCACTACGGTTCGTGCCTTGAATGCTTGGCGAGAAGACTTTACTTTCTTTCCCCCGTCGACTCGCATCGGTAACACACGCTTATACGGTGATGCGTCGATGTGCCGACAGACGCGCACTCGAAACATGGATCTTTTGCTCCATGGGGGTGCAAATGTGGCGAAAAATAGCCTATTATATACAATAACCGGCCGAATAACCGACCGGAATGTTCTCGGTTTCGGTTTCGGTTAATTCCCTTCAAATGACCGAAAAACGAAGACAGTCTTCGGTCGGTTATCAGATAACCGACCGAACCGAAAAAAGAGATTTGGTGCCCAACACTGCTCTTTAGTCGTAACTCAGATCCGCGTCACAAAGCAGGCTCTTCTCCCTCCTCCTCACTACGGTACGTGCCCTGCATTTTTATTGCGAGAAGATTTCAGCACTCTCTTGCCTCGTCGACTTGCGTCGGATTCCGCCTCCCCAAGTCACGAAGGCACTCTCAGCAATTGGTTCCTTGTTGTTTTTGAAATAAAGTCAAATCTCACCGCGGTGGGAGTTGAATTCGGGTATCAATGCTAGTTGCCTTTGAAGCTGACCACTAGTCTACCAAGGAGTATAAGCGATATCGATATGTATTTTGGTGTGACCGTCTGTCTGTATTTCAGTTTCCAAAAAATGATCGTTTGAGCCATTTATTTATAGGTACACTTGAAACAAAAAATAGGTGACACGTTAATTGAGTAGCCGAGAATAGGTGTACCTGCGCACTTTGAACCGTTTTGAGGTACAATGGACGGCAGGCTCAATATCAGGTGGGCCAGGAAGCCTTTTCCGGGGTACATTACGCAGTGTACCTATAAATGGCTCAATGTGCGTAGGTACACCTATTTTTGGTTAGTGCCCTTTCTTTCCCCCCCGCCGTCCTATGCCGGTGTCTTCTTGGCGTTGCTTCGCCCGTACTGCAGTTTTCGGTTACTCTTGGGCACGCATATATGATGTTCTTCTAGGGGCGCTTCTGTCTCCTTGCGTCATTTGTATTATGTTTAATTTCATCATTCTTTTTTTCGTTTCTTTTTGTTCTTATTCTTTGGTTCGGCTGGTGTCGTTGTGTTCTCGTACCCTGTACGTTGACATTTCACTTGCTTTACCCATCCATGTGCGTTTATTTTGTTTTGCTTTTTTTCTGTCTCAGTCTGTGACCACATAATTTGTACGAGTACGTATCTCTCTAGGATTAGGAATCAGGACAGACACTGGGTGTACTGATGTAGTTGGGAGGAAAATTAACGAGTTTAATGTGAAGGCAACACACTCATACTCCCTACTTGACAATCGTGCACAGATGCTCCGAGTATACCAGAGTATCGAACCCCGAAATACTCCGAGTACACAAAGCACCTGAACAAGCATTTTATCTCCAACACTCTTTACTTTACTCCAAGATACTCGGAGCATCTGTGCAGTTCCGAAGAGTTGACGTGGTAGAGTGTGAGTTTACTATTAATAGCGTAAGCCACCTGTCGCCATTTTATATATGTACGGGGTATTTTTATCGTGCGTACTACGGATTTTACGTTAACTACTTATTTGTTTTTTATACAAAATAGTATAACCGATCGCCCCGGTGGTCTAACTGGTAGCCACGAAGCCTGTAGGGCCGGATGTCGAGGGTTCAATTCTCCCCATGGAGGTTTTTTCTCAAATGATACCGACTGTCGAGAGCTCATATTATGATATTATAGCGTGGGTAAGCAAAATTCGACGAAAGTTGACGAGGGAAGAAAGTGCTGAAATCTTCTCGCGATAAAAAGCAAGGCAAGAACCGCAGTGGGGGAGGAGGGAGAGGAGCCTACTTTGTGACCCCGGATCTGAGTTACGATTAGGGAGGGAGAAAGACGGAAGTGCGAAGATGATGAATGGGATGGAAAAAAACAAAAAAAAAAGTATGTATAAAATATTGTACGTCGTATGGTCCAGGCAGAACAATTTTTCCTAAATTTCGACATTCAGATATTGAGTTGTTTTGAGGTGGTCACTTATTTTCACAAGACAAAAAATACAGTGCCGGAAAGCTCTCTTTCAAGCGGATCGAACCATCGTATCAGATGTTTTGTTTTCGTCGTTGGGTCGGAGTATTCCGTTTTTCCGACAAAAAATGGTTAAGATTTTGGAGGTCGACACGGTGGTCGTCATTTTTTGTTTTTCACCGGATTTGAACGTATCTCGTCAAGGTGAAAAAATCTGAGTTGACATTTGTTTTTTTTCTATTGTGAAGCGAAAAAACGTATTTTTCCGGCGGCAGCTGTGGAGATGTTAGCGCGAAATGCACACGATGAATGTAGAAAAACTTCTCGGATTCGGATGAATTGGACCTGGACCCAGGTACACGTTTTTATTTGTTCACAGCAAACTCTGTGGGCCGAGAAAAGCGGTTGTAAAAAATGGCGCGCTCATTTGTTTCTTTTAAACACTATAACACTTGAAGTTAGAGTGCCACAGCAGTAACACTTGAAGTTTCTGCAGTGTGTTCGCACGTAATATACAAGCTCTACTGCTTTGTATGTATACTTGGTTATAAAGAGTGTCTTCTCGACAACTCCAGCATTCATTGGGCGTCGTTTTGGGTCATATCTTTGCCGTTTTTGAGGTAAAAAACGAAACTCATTTTTTTCGAAAAATGGCCATTGTTCGTGGATTTTATTTTTAAGACCGGTTTTGGGTTCCTCTCGGCCGCGCGATTCGGGAGCACTGTGTTTCATGTGTCAATTCTCAAAAATGACGGAGAAAAACCCTGTACCCCCTTAGGAAAAAATGTTCTGCTTGGACTATATGGTCCGTCCGATCAAATTTGAATTTTCACTCTATCTGTGGTCACAAAACTACGACACAGAGATACTACCCTCAGTGCAGTAAGCAGAGCAGACAATGCAATGCCATATACGACAGGCAAGACCTACCCTGCTAGCAATCCAGGTGCATGCAAGAGAAAAAAAGAGAAAAAGAAAAAAAGCGAAAAGGAAAAAATAATAAAAAGTAAATATACTGAAGCAAATAAACAACCAAGCAACCAAACAAAAGCATGACAAAATAAAAGAAAGAAAGTGTCGTGCTTCTCCCAGCGTGTGTCTTAGTTATTTGTAACCATACTAGAGTTGTAACCCGGCCTCAGAATTCTGGACCGGGTACCCGGGCCGGTTTTGAGGGATTCAGACTGGCCCGGACCGGGCACCCGGCGGGTCGGAGGACCCGGGTACCCGGGTACCCGGGGTATCATACCGCATTTACCCCCCCCGCTTGCTTTTACCGGCCTGAAAGCGGAAAGGTACTCAAACGACGGGGTAAGGAGGTAGGTGGGAGAGCAAGACTTGCACTATTTTCTCCCCTTTTAGCGTTTCAGCGGGCCTGAACGGTCCGCAGGCGGCGTGGTATGGCGGACGGTGGGAGGGAATGACTGCATTTCGTCTATTCTCTCAATGAATCATGCCAAAGAATAAAGATGGAAAGCAGAAGGCTGCCTCTCCAAATACCCGGGGTAAATTTATTTGTTCCGGTCCGATTCCGGTTCCAACGGTTCTGGGTACCCGCCACCGGGTATCCGGTTCTCAGTCAGACGGGATGCAACCCTAGTCGCGTGTTGTGCGAAGGCTGTACTCGTAGGAGAAAAGCAAAAAGGAGAGTCTAGGGGCACAGTGTATGTATAAATCAACGTATATCCCAGTCTTGGGGGCTCCGTAAAGCACAATCAACGGGTACCCGGGTACCCACCCGGGTACCCGGGGTCCAAATACCCGGGGTAAATTTATTTATTTCGGTTCGATTCCGGTTCTGACGGTTCCGGGTACCCGCCACCGGGTACCCGGTTCTCAGTCAGACGGGGTGCAACCCTAGCGCTGTGCGCTGTGCGCAGCAAGTTTTCAGAGGCTCCGTACGTCTTGAGGGGCTCCGTATATCGTAGAACCGGGTACCCGGGTACCCGGGGCACAGATACTCGCGGGTCGCAGACTTGGACCGGTCCGGTTCCGGTCCCGGCCGGGCCGGGTACCCGCCACCGGGTACCCGGTTCTCGCCCAGCCGGGTTACAACCCTAAACCATACTACAGTAGTAAGGTACATTTATTAATAGTGACAACTAATAGGTAGGAGGGGTCTCAAACCGTTATACCCTTATACAACAAAATGCTAATTTTCTTCCAGCCTAATCCCCAGTGTTATATATAGGATCTCGTATAGGGTGTCAAGTAAAGGCTTTGATCACTATTAATAATTATGGACTGGTATACTGAGGGTACCACGGCTATGTACAACAAACAACAGTCCGTGCAGGTCCGTACGCCGAAGCAGAAGGATTACAAACGATGCTACTATAGAGTACGGCTGTAGATTATGGCGCTCATCATGCTGGTGCTCGGAAAGGTGGTACTCGGGTTTTTGATGCTCTTCCGAGAGCTCAATGAGAGCCTTGCCGTCGCCAAAGTCGTTCCCACGGTGACAAACCCACGCTATATCCCCCTCCCCCACGACCTTCTTTAGGCAGTGCTTATCTAGCCAAGCCTGCCGATCCCACGGCTCTTCGGGGCCTTCTGGTCCACCTTCGAGCGAGCTCATAGCTCCTTTGCACCGCTCACTTACTGGTGCTACAATCGCTGTCATTACGCAACTGCGGCCTTTATAGGTCGCAGTGCCGCCCACAGTAGTATTGTAGTACTGTGGAAGGCCTTGCATCAAGCAGGCGGGGGGGAGGCTCTCTACCGTCCCCTGTTTTCAGTTTTATATAGTTATTGTTAAGGCGTTGAGGGAGGGGACGTCCCCCCCCCTGTCGGACGGATAGAAGTTGAATAATTTGACGTGGTGTGTCGAAACAAGATTAATATTCTGCGGGCCCCCTCGCTGTGTGGGGTATTTTTATCGTGCGTACTCCGAGTACGGATTTTACGTCCACTACGTATTTGTCGGACTGACGAATATCAATCGACCCCAAACTACAATTCAGTTTGCTGTGTTTTCTCGTAAATGCCGCGGAATACGAGCTGGGCCAGCCGTAGAATGGTTTAAACATCGGATTGACCATGCCCCCATCATGTTTTTGAATTTGAACTTGATTTTTCGACACGGTGTAGTTCATGCACTCATCGACAGGTTGACTTCCAGCCCTATGCATTATTTTATTTTGTTCCGAGAGATGTGACCTATCCAAAATCTCGAAAAAAATACAAAAGCGACCAAAACTAGAAGAAATAAAATAAAATAAAATAGGGCCGACAAGCAGTGGGTGCGTTTGAACGTGCGATTCAAATCCGGGGATAAAACGCTCAGTCAGTGCAAAATTCTCCAACATGAGCGGGGAATCGCAGAAACGCCATTTGTTTCACAATGACATGACAAATGTATATGAATCGAGTTTCGGGCAACGAGACTTCCATCGCTCTTCTCTTTGTGTCTTCTGTCTCCACCAAGTTCGAAAAAAACAATTTTTATACGATTTTTTTGTCAAAAAGTCGGTGTTTTTGAGTTTTCGCGGATATCTCAGCGAGATCAAGTCGGGAAAAACGGTAGACCAGAAATTGTCACATAGTTTTTTTTTTGCGTAAGTAAGCAGTGGTGTGTCAGGGTTAGTGTCCCTATTTTTTGTAGCCTAATTCGCAGTGGTTCACGAGATACGACTCAACAAAAAGCTTTATCCGCCCAGCTCGTAGGTGTTTTGACCTAATTGCCCGCGTGACACTATTGACTATCCGGCCATGGAGTAGGGAACATACATACGCATATAACGGCTGACGAAACCAGTAACTCCAAGTTTGGTTGGTGTTTGGGAATAACAAAAACTCACGAAAAATTAGTTCGATTAGGGACGGGAAAATACGAGCCCAAAAAACGAGTTGTTTGAATTGTTTTCCGGTTTTCGATTCGCAGCGCTGGACACAGGCAGTCTATAAGCTCCATGCCGTCACAAAAAAGCTGTGCATGGTACGCGCTGGACCCATACTTGGTCCTCGCGAGGCTGAACGGTATTCGGAGGAGAAACATTGCAGAGTGACAGCGAGGCCCAGAGGTACATCGTCTCTCGACCAAATAAAAATGGGTGCACCGTATAGGTTTTGGGGAGTGAAAGGGGTCTGGCTATACGAAGTATATATATATATGTTTAAAAATATCTGAGTTCCAGGAAGCAGGTGGCCGGAGAACAACATAGTCAGCCTACACACACACATAGAAAGCACACGTCGTACGATGCATGCGTCGTACACTAACAACAGCAAGCAGACGATAACATACCGTACATGGTGGAAACCCTTTTCCCAACGTTTTCTTGGATACTACGACCAGTACCTGAACCTAATAATAGCTCGAGCGCATCGTGCTCAATCAACAGTTCACACCATCGTCACACGGGACACGAGTGTCCATTGAACCACGACGGCCGGTGTATTGCAACTATTAATAACTTGTGATACCTCTCCCTGCTATCTGACTCGATCGGGACCAAACGAACTCGCTGACCCTCAACTAACGAACTGATAAATATTGGGGTGGCTAACAGGGGGCCGCCCGCATATTTGTTATTCGACACCTAACTACCAGGTATCTAACATAGAATGGAAAAGCAACCGAAGCACTGCTGTGATCGCTAAATCGTCCAGCGATCACAACTAGTGCTCCGATTGTTTTGTCCGTTCTACCATTTTAGATACTGTTAAGGCCCATATTAACGAGTATAAAATAAATTCAATTTGGAAACATAAAATTCAAATTCGCTTTCGATTGGTCAACACACGCACCAGCACCAAATATATAATTTTTGGTGGTGGTGAGGGTTCTGACCAATGAAAAGCGGATTTGATTTTTTTTTTTTCCAAATTGAATTTATTTTTTTCTTCGTTAAAACGGGCCCTTAGGTGTCGAAAAAACAATTCTGCGCGCCCTGGGAGCAAGCAGAATATATTAACATAAAAAACAAAAACAAAAATGTTCACCCAGACTGTCGTCAGTCAACTCGCTCACCCGATCGAAAGCGTGCAGGATGTACTACTTTCGTTTTCGTGCCGAACCGGGTGTAGTGTGCAAAGGCGAGATATCGCCCGGCAGTTAGTTTCTCGCGGGGAGGACGTTAGTTAATAGGCTTGGAAGACGCCAGCTGGACAGGCCTTGTTGTCGAGTGTTAGTGGCGAACGTTGCTGCTACCAGAAAGTCAGAACGATATATTAAGAAAATTATAAAAAAAAAATTAGCTGTGAGATCGAGGATTTCGTCGAAACTCCGATTTGCTACGAGTATATTGCTGCATGTTATACTTCGATCGCGCGTACTATATATGGTGTTTAGACGGTAATATAGAGAGCGGATGGAATCATAATCATAAGTGTTTGGCTACGAGTTTTAATACAGACGTGACGGCGATGGGATAACGCTGCAAGCATGTGGTCGTGACAATCTCTTACCACGTACTACTCCGACCCAAAATATAAGGACCATTTAGACTGAATGTTACGATACAAACTGTCATTATAATTTGCGTCAGAGTGGTACCAGTTTACACCAACCATTCATTGATAACAAATTTATGTCGACCGGTTTGAGAAATAAAACAGACAATACCTGTCGGCGAAGTTCCTTCCTTGTTCCGATTATTGCTTTCGTTCATTAGATTGCCCATGCCCTGCAGTGTTTTCTGTCTTTCGTGCGTGGCACGAAGACGAAACGGAATTAATTGTGTAGGAAGCGTCGCGCATCTCTGTTGTATGGGTGGCGCCCAAGGGAACGGAGACGGAGGGGGGCGGACGGTTCGTAGCGAAACCGCGGCTGACGAAAGCAGGAAGGAGACGGCAGACAAGGTAGCAAGGTACCAGACCGACTATCTGGTAGAACCAGTCTGTACTACGGGTACAAACCTGCCTCGGGTGTTTGGAAGGTGCTTTTGGTGTGCTTTGGTTGCCTATATTTTCCTTTCTTTCTTAAGTCTTGCTCTGTTTACGTTGTTTTCATTTTACTTTATTTCATAATATTTTTCTGTCACATCTCCTCCGGGAGAAGCACAACACTTTTTTTTCTTTGCCTTTTATTATCGTTTTTTATTGTTTGTTGGTCTGGTTTATTGTAATTTTTTGTTTTTCTTTATGTTTCCCTTTTCCCTTTTCGCTTCTTCTTTTCTTCTCTCACGCCGCTGGGTTGCTAGCAGGGTAGGTCGTGCCTGTCGTATATATGGCATTGCATTGTCTGCTCTGCCTAATGCATTGCAGCGTAGTATATCTGTGTCGTCGTAGTTTTGTGACCCCAAAACTGGTATCTCTCTAGAACAGCCGATTTTCCTAATCGAGAATTGCCTTTACGAATTAGGGTTGCTATTTTGTGTTTTTTGGGGCGAAAAAAGTGGTTTTTGGCCGTTCGGAGTTTGATATAATACATCATCGATGAACCAATCAAAACGTAGCGGAATGTCACACACATCAATAGAATAGGCTGAATAGTTCGACGGGAGTCGCTTACTGCTGCTGCTGCTGCTGCTGTTTGCTGCTGCTGCTGCTGCCTGAAACAGCATCAGTAAGCGCGCTGTACACGCGGCCCCAACATGTCGATCGCGGAGCCTACGGGCGAGATGCCATCAGCACCGAGCCCTCAACAACCGTCCTCCTTGGCAAGCAACGCAGAGACCCCTCCTCCTCCAGATGAGGAGCGCATTTATTGTCTCCGCCTAGGCTGTGTGCTGCATGTCCTCCTTATCGCGGTTGTTTCTGGGTTGGAGAGTGAATACAACAATATACCTCGGTATATTAAACTCACGAGATTTTTTGTGCGAGCACACTTCACATGATCGTGCAAGAAGAGCAAATCTCCCTGCTCCATTCATTGCATAATTCCGTTCACAACAAACGTTCATTCATTATGGGAGCCGCTGCAGTAGGCCGCAGCAGCAGCAGCAGCAGCAGCAGCGGCGGGCAGCGCAGGAGATGGAGCACCCTTCACCCTTCACATATTGTTTGCAAACCACCTGTTGTCTTTTTCTCGATGAGTGACACAAGCTTCACGTATACAAAATAATATACCAGGTACCTGGTACCTGATAGGTATGTATTATCCCCTGCTTGCTCGAACAGGTCGGCTATATATGAATCAATGTGAGAACAACAACGCCTGTTTTGACTAAAACACGTATCATATATTTCATACGACATTTTGTATACAAAACAATATACCTGGTACCTGGTAGGTATATATTATCCCCTGCTTGCTCGAAGAGGTCGACTATATATGATGCGAAGCTTTTCCCTTGCGTTTATTGCCCATATTATCCTATTTTTGAAGACCTAGCCCTCAGCTCCAACGTAATAAACTAAAGCGGGGTTTGTTATACTAGATGGTATATACATAACCTAATCATCCTGTTGGTGAGGTTTTTTCACCTATTGTAACTCATGATGGCGACATTTGCCTACATTACTTCGAAATACCCCCAAAACAGCCAGTGTTTCGGCGATTTCACCTTTGTGTTTTCTCCAATATAAAATTAAACCTCAGCAGCATGTAGGCGTATTAGATCTGGAGACGTACACGAGCTTTCAGTTCAATTTTCATGCGCGATCTCCCGCGCTATGCTCGTGAATATTCCGGAATTTTATACACCGAAATCAAGTAATTGTACGGTGGGTGGAGGCGTCGGCTTTTGGCGGGGATTTGTTTTTTTTTGCTGGTCGATGTCGCTGTTTTTCTTGGTCGCTAAGCACAAAATAAGAATTGCCTTTCCGATGAGAATGTAAATCGATTTTAGTACTTTGTTGTTGTTTAAGAGTTGTATTTCGCTCACGATCAAAATTTGACCTAGAAAAATATGTTCCTCGATGGTAGGTATCGATCCACGAAAAACAAATTGAAATCGGCCTTGACAGGCTCGAAAAAAACCAGGGGTACGCGCGGTGCCGAAGGCACCGCGCGGTACGGGATGGGACCGTTTTGCCAGCCGCAGGCGGATTTTGTTTTGGGTCATCCCGAGGGGCGGTACGGGAAAATGTTCCCGTCTGTTTACCGCGGGACGGCAATGGGACGGGAACGTGGGAAACCATTTGATTTGACGGGATTGGACGGGAAGACACGATTCTTCGGCGGTACGGGACGGGACGGGAACCGACTTTTGACGGTACGGTACACGGTACGGGAAAATGTTTTCGGCGGTACGGGAAATGATCGGTGAACGGGTCGGGAATAGGTCGGGAATACTGTCGGGAAACGCAGTCGGGAATGGTTGGGAACACGGTCGGGAACACAGCAGGCTGGAGACAACGGCTGAAAAGAGCGGATTATAATCGAAAGTCTTCTTCGAGTACGAGTACTCCTCGTAGCTTTTATACAATAGTTATATTATACCGACTTGTGACTTCGACGTATTGATATGCTACGATAGGTTTCCGTGGTTTTCTGCTTTCGGGAATGTTATGAGTGATCAACGTTGAAGCTCATGCTGCACATTGTCGGATGGCAAAGATAATAATAATAGACGAGTATAACATTCGCGAGAATGTAAAACAGGAGCAAAACAAAAAGAGTATGGTACGTACCTGGTACACAACATCACGCTTTGTTTGCATTTTAAATATCATACTTGGCATACTCCGAGCATCGAGTCCGGAGCACAGGGTGTTACTATTATCGTATTATCGCCTCTCTCGACAGGAAGTGTATACGTATACCTGGTACGATATTTTTACCCGAACGCTTTGTTGGCCTCCTTATGAACGAACCGATATTATCATGGTGTTCAAAACCCGACTCCCCCCCTCCCGAATAAGCCAAATCCAGAAAACAAAAACGAAAAGGTTCCAGGGACAAAAGCCACATCAGTATTATTACGACCACCCCCCGCTTCCCCTTTCCACAATGCCCACACACCCACTTGGGACGAATCTGCACCAGAAACACCAAAAGAAACGCAAGCTTAAACCATCGACCGATGAAAATATATATATTTTTCGTTTTTTTTACAGCAGCAATACTATTTCTGGTATAATAACACCATATCAGTACTCTTTTCGGAAAACGGCATAGCTCCAGATTGTTCGAGTTCTAATGCTCAGTATTTCGCCCATAGAGTATTTGCAAAGAGCTTAGACCATGGTCAACATTTGTGTCTCGGGAGGCATATCGATCAGACGCCTTGGTCGTCACGAAAAGTGTCTTTAGAGGACATTTGTGTCTCGGGAGGCATATCGATCAGACGCCTTGGTCGTCACGAAAAGTGCCTCTAAAGATGCACTTTTTTATGGTCAACATTTGTGTCTCGGGAGTGCATATTTAGAGGCACTTTTCGTGACGACCAAGGCGTCTGATCGATATGCCTCCCGAGACACAAATGTTGACCATGGTCTAGGCTCTTTGCAAATACTCTATGGGCGAAATACTGAGCATTAGAACCGGAGCTATTCCGTTTGCCGTAAGGAGTACTGATATGGTGTTATTATACCAGAAATAGTATTGCTGCTGTAAAAAAAACGAAAAA
>MEHQ01003752.1:178072-231818 GCA_008828725.1 Saccharina japonica | reverse complement strand
AAAAAAAAAAAAAAAAAACGAAAAGAAAAAATAATAAAAGTAAACATACTGAAGCAGATCAACAATCAATCAACCAAACAAAAGCATGACAAAATAAAAGAAAGAAAATGTCGTGCTTCTCCCAGAAGTGATGCAACATCCAATAGAAAAAAAAACAAATGAAATGAAACGAAATGAAATGGACCGAAAAAACAGCGCCAGCAGAGCAAGACTAAGAACGACAGGAAAGGACAGGCAGCCGGAACACACCAAAAGCACCTTCCAGCCAGCCGAGGCAGGTTTGTGCCCGTAGTACAGGCAGGTTTTACCAGCTAGTCGGTCTGGTACCTACTCTGTTTGCCGTCTCCTTCCTGATTTTGTCCGCCGCGGTTTCCCTACGAACCCCCCACCCTCCGTCTCCATTCCCTTGGGCGCCACCCATACAACGGATACGTGGCACTTCCTACTCAGTTCCGTTTCGTTCTCGTGCCCCACACGAGAGTCCAGGAAAGAGAAGAGGAAATAACAAAAAACAAAATGAATACGTACGTAGCTAAGCAACCAAAGAAAGTCCTAGGAAAATACGGAGGGGCGGAGAGACAAAGGCAAAAGCGATCACGGCAAAATAAAAAATAAATAAATAATTAAAACAAAATAGACGAATGATGCAAGGGGCTGTAGCATCGCTGTCGTGCCCCCCTTGAGAAGCTACAACAGGCTGTACACCAAGCAAAAAAAACAAACAAACAAACAAACAAACAAACAAACAAACAAAAAAACAAAAAAACAAAAACAAACAACGGGAAATAAAGACCACCAGAAATAACCAAGGAAAAACACGAAAACACCCAGTTCGCCATCCACCAAGCCACGTAGTACTTCTTCCTCATCACAGTGATAAGAACGAGAGTAACAATTAAATTAAAAAGACAAAACGAAACGAAAAAAACGAAAAAACACAACAGAGCCGCGTTCGAAGCAGCTACAGAGGTGCGCGGCACGGGTAGTCTAGGCGGGACTTACTAGTCAGCCTGGTACCTTGCTATCCTGTCGGCTGTCTCCCTCCTGCTCTCATCAACCGCGGTTTCCGCACGACTGTTGCCCCCCTCCTTCCCATTCCCTTGTGCACCCCCCGCGACGGATGCGTGGCGCTGTCTACTCAGTTCCGCCTCGACCTTGTGCCACCGGACCATGAACTGTTCAGCCGCTTCGAGGACCCCCCTGTACCACTTGCCCACTTTAGTTGCTGCAACGGTCCACGCTGCGGTCTCTACTCCAAACACCAACGGGACCTGTGCCGTGGACCCCTTGGAGGCTTGAAACACCTTGAGGTCTTCAGCAAGGCATTTCTGCCAGGACTTTGGTTGTCCGCCCGGTCTGCGTCCCTCCCCACCCGTCATGGTCCCGAACATAATCCGACTGGGTAGTCGCCCCTTGGGTTGCCGTGCCACGGCTCCCGCAAAGAACAGACGCCGTTTACGGATTGTCGTTTCGATGCTCTCGCATCGTGTCTGCTTGAGAGCCTTTGCGTACGAGAGGGTCCTATAGTCGCCACGCTGCCGACGCTGGAAGCCAATGACACGCAGGAGGATTTGGTGGTGTGCCGATCGGAGTCTGGCGAAGTGTTGTGCACCGAGGGTCCACGTCATACATCCGTACAGCAGGGTCTCAATCACCTCGGCCTTCAACATGCGGATTTTCAGACTAAGTCGAGCCGTCTTCATGTCGTACAACTCTGGTCCGAACCGTTTGAAGCACGCCCACATGAGACGGATCCGTCGTTCGATTTCGAGTGAGAGGTCAGCGTCTTCGTGGATAATGCCGCCGAGGTACAAGAACTGGCTCGTCTGTCTATACCTCTGACCAGCTGCTTCGATAATGAGCGGCGGAGGAGGGGGTGTCTGGTCCCGTGTTCGTAAGATCATCGTTTCCGTTTTCTTTTCTGAAACCGTGAGGCCTGCTGCTTCGAAGACAGTCACGATGACTGTCATCATTTTTGCGAGACTCTCCGCAGACTTTGAGACAATTCCTGCATCATCGGCGTACAGCATACCCCATACAGCCCTTCGCACGCATGCCAATGGTACCTCTTTTCCAACGACTACATCCTCCTTGAGGTGAACCAAATCCCTCATGATGTCTTCGTCTTCGCTGAAGCGTACGAGAACAACGTGTATCACAGCAGCGAAGAACACGTTGAACAGCAGTGGCGACAGCACGCAGCCTTGTCGTAGCCCCTGCGTGACATTAAACCAATCAGAGTGCTCACCATCATCTGTGCGGACGCAAGCACGCATGCCGTCGTGGAACTGGCGGATGATTGTAAGCATCTTGGTTGGTATGCCAACGCGTGTAAGTACCTGCCACAGCAGCTCCCGGTCGACAGAGTCGTACGCTTTCTGCAGATCGATGAAGCACATGTACAGAGGGATTTTTCTCTCTCGTCCGAGTTCTTGTAATCGTCGTACTACGAACAGCATGTCGACTGTTGATCGTGTAGGACGAAAA
Source organism: Saccharina japonica (assembly GCA_008828725.1). Classification (NCBI taxonomy): domain Eukaryota; class Phaeophyceae; order Laminariales; family Laminariaceae; genus Saccharina; species Saccharina japonica. The sequence continues at coordinate 229,331 of MEHQ01003752.1, read as the reverse complement.
CCGCATTGTTCCTCAGGGAAGATGCCTCGGTCCTCGCAGTAGTTGCTGATACGGGATGCGACGATTTTCAACAACACTTTTCCTGCATGGGCAACAAGCGAAATCCCTCTGTAGTTGTTGCAATCAGTTCGGTCCTTCTTTTTGTAAAGTACCTTGATGATCGCGTCTTTCCACTGCTGGGGGACTTCACCCGTTACCCAAACATTGACAAGAATGTGGTGGAAGCATTGGATGAAATCGGGGTGATCGATTTTTAGTAGCTCGGCGGGCAGGTCGTCTGGTCCTACCGCTTTCCAATTCGGCATTGTCTTAACGGCTCCCATCATCTCGTCCACAGATGGCTCATCGCCAAGTGATTGTTCAAGCGGTCGTGGTGGCAATGGATCGATGATAGTGTGCTTTCCCTTTGTTATTTCTGGTGGTCTTTCTTTTCTTTTCTTTTTCTTTTATTTCTTGGTATATTGCCTGTCGCAGCTTCTCCAGGGGGGCACGACAGCGATGCTACAGCCCCTCGTAATGTTTTATTTCATTTCGGTATGGGTGGTGCCCAAGGGAATGGACATAGAGGGGGGGGGGCGGTTCGTAGGGAAACCGCGGCGGACGAAAGCAGGAAGGAGGGTAGCAAGGTACCAGACCGACTAGCTGGTAGAACCTGTCCGTACTACGGGTATAAACCTGCCTCGGTTGCCTGGAAGGTGCTTTTTTGGGTGTGCTCCGGTTGCCTGTCCTTTGCTGTCGTTCTTAGTCTTGCTCTGTTTACGTTGTTTTTCATTCCATTAAATCATTTATTTTCATTTGATGTTATTATATGTCGCATCTCCTCTGGGAGAAGCACGACACGTTCTTTCTGTCTGTCATGTTCCTGTATGGTTGTTTGATTGTTGTTGGTTTACTTTATTATGCTTATTTTTTATTATTTGTTTATTATTTTCCGTTTCGCTTCTTCTATTTTTTTTTTTTTCTTTCTTTTTTTTTTCTCTCTTTCATGCACCTGGATTGCTAGCAGGGTAGGTCTTGCCTGTCGTATATGGCATTGCATTGTCTGCTTTGCTTGCTGCACTGAGCGTAGTATCTATTTGTCGTAGTTTTGTGACCACAGAACTGGTACCTTTTTAGGATGAAGAATCGGCACGGACACTGGGTGTGCTGGATGTCGACGGGTAGAAATGACTGCTGTTTAATGTAAAGAACACACACACATACGATAATCGCTTGTATACGTGGGAGGTACATACACTTGAACAGAGTATGGAGTATATGCGTGGTGTTTCGGGTGTGAAATGTCGAGCGAGTTCGTACAACGGTACAGCGGTACCTGCGAATTTGCAACTACTGCTGCGGCTTGTGCTGACATTTGACATTCCCCATCCAAAACACCAGGCACAGACTCCATACTCTGTTCAAGTGCATGTATCAAGTGCGTACACAAGCGATTATCGTATGGGTTAATGTATCGAGAAAGACCCGGAGACCATACGGTTTGAGGAGGGAAAACAATAGTTTTCGCCATTCCAGCGACTGCTCCAGCCACAGAGCGCCGATTCGCAAACGGCCTCTTCCTTGGTCATCTGTGAGGGAGGGATGTACATTATTTGTCTTTTTCGCGACACATGCCGCGACACGTCGCGGCCCTATGCGGCATGCCGCGACGCGTCGCGGCATGTCGCGACATGTCGCGACGCGTGTCGCGGTAGGTGTCGCGGCAGGTGTCGCGGCAAGTGTCGCGACGCGTCGCGGCAGGTGTCACGGCAGGTGTCGCGGCAAGTGTCGCGAGTACGGCCGTATACGGTACCGACGTCCCAAATATCCCGCCGTTCAGAGGGGGGGAGAGTGTTATAAGGATTACCCTGGGCTGGGTAATCGATCGATCTTTTACCCCTATAGCTCAGCGGTAATACCCTCACAACAGCAGCAGCAGTACGTACGGGCGAGTAGTGCTGTTGGGCATGCAATCAGCAGCAGCAGCGGCAGCAGCAGTAGCCGCAGCAGAGCTGCACTACTACTGCTATAATAGTTGTGCACGTATGTGTGCCTGTACCACGCAGACTATAGTGATGGTACACGAGTATATGCATAGCGCTGAATTAAACTTAGTATTCGTAGGACAAAGCATATCAGCTGGTCATTTACAGTTGCTGTATATCCACAGAGGTCATATAGCCAAGAGAGCGACAGTCTGCTATCGATGTGGCGCGGTCGATCGGCTATTACTTCCGCCGCAGGTGTATGCTTATAGGANTTTCAGAAACGCTTGCGCGTGCGTCCCCAAATAACACGTCTCCCTGGTTCCCCAGGTATTGAAACGAAGCGGGTAGGTCAACGTACGGCCGTATACGGTACCGACGTCCCAAATATCCCGCCGTTCAGAGGGGGGGAGAGTGTTATAAGGATTACCCTGGGCTGGGTAATCGATCGATCTTTTACCCCTATAGCTCAGCGGTAATACCCTCACAACAGCAGCAGCAGTACGTACGGGCGAGTAGTGCTGTTGGGCATGCAATCAGCAGCAGCAGCGGCAGCAGCAGTAGCCGCAGCAGAGCTGCACTACTACTGCTATAATAGTTGTGCACGTATGTGTGCCTGTACCACGCAGACTATAGTGATGGTACACGAGTATATGCATAGCGCTGAATTAAACTTAGTATTCGTAGGACAAAGCATATCAGCTGGTCATTTACAGTTGCTGTATATCCACAGAGGTCATATAGCCAAGAGAGCGACAGTCTGCTATCGATGTGGCGCGGTCGATCGGCTATTACTTCCGCCGCAGGTGTATGCTTATAGGACTCTGGGAACCGACCAAAACGAGGAACTACTCCTGAGCCCGCGGGAAGAACGCCGGACGAAGACTTGCGATTTTCTTTTTCCACTTTTTCCTTTCCTTTTTCGGGCGCGTGCACCCCTATTGAAAAATCGCCCATTTTTCGTCTCCATTCGGCTCCGCAACAGGTTTGAGTTACCCGGTGCCAATCATCGTGCGGACCAACAGCTTGGGCACGTGTACGATGCGAAAAGGAAGGGCCTCGGCGAAGGATCCACGGATCTACATTATTCGACTTTTTCGTGGCGCGTGTCGCGGCATGTCGCGACGCGTCGCGGCACGTTTCGCGGCATATCGCGATGCGTGCCGCGACGCGTCGCGATATGCCGCGACACGCCGCGACACATGCCGCGGCGTGTGTCGCGACCTGTGTCGCGTTACGTGTCGCGGCGTGTCGCGATATTGTTGTGAAGAATAACCACTACACCAGCGCCCCTGCCAAAAAGACAGGTCCCATCAGGATATGCTCCCATAAGAGCCTTCTGGCTAAAAACTGTGAGGAGCGAAGCGACGAACCACCCTATACCGGTGCAGGCGCGAAGCGCAAGGTCTACCCTGATCCCACAGTAATACCGGCCAGTAAACCTGGAGACTACACGTCCCCTCCTATAATGATGATCTACGTGAACCTCGTCACGCTCGTCGCGGCAGGTGTCGCGACGCGGTTGACCTACCCGCTTCGTTTCAATACCTGGGGAACCAGGGAGACGTGTTATTTGGGGACGCAGGCGCAAGCGTTTCTGAAAAAAGAAACGTTCGAAGTGAGATTCGAACCCGTGTCCTCGACGACGTCAAATGTGAAGGTATTACCTGCTGAGCTATAGGGGTAAAAGATCGATCGATTACCCTGCCCAGGGTAATCCTTATAACACTGTGTACTTGACACGCTACAAGCATCGACTTACGTACTACTCGTACGAGCTGCTCATTTATATTGGTACTTCGACGTACCACACGACGAGCACATCGAAAGTATCTATGACTACGGAGCTGGGAAAGCGACATACTCTTAAGCTGCGGATCGTCCCCGCTTATCCATGCCAACAGCAGAGGGCGCCTGGGAAGTCTCCTTGCCACAGGCCGTGCCAAGGGTCGAGCCAGAGGCCGACATGCGCTGTAGGCTTTGTGCTTTGTCTCGGGACTCTCACGTGCTTTTTATGGCATGAAACGCCTGCTGTCGGTAATTTGTGTCACGACAAGAAGAATCGTCGTCGGTAATTTGTGTCATGTTTTCGAGCACCCACACTGAAAATTCGCCTCTGTGTCCCGAAAAATGCGGCTACAAAATAGAGCCCCGGGGGGTGTAAAGCCTTACAACTTCACTACTCGTATAAATAAAGACACATGTTTGGCATTTTAACCAATTAATGGTTGATATTTCGAGAGAATTACAGCCCAATCCATTTCTGTTTTTTGGAGGGTCATAGCCCATAGTGTAGAAAGAACGGTTTAAGGGGGCCCTTCGGTATGTAACAAAAAAGAGTACTTGAGTCAGGGTCTTCTCGAAGACGCTGATTGATTGTGGCGTTCTTCTCACGAACGCGCGCTCGCAGTGGACATCGCCTGCGCTTGCGGCTGGTCTCCGATCCCCAGCCGATGACCCGTGCTCCCCATCCAGCTCCCATGTCCCTCTTCGCTCTCTTCCTCCCGACCCCCCACCCGCCACCATCCCCTTTCCACAAATCACCAGGCTCCGGCGGCGGAAGTCTCAGCTGCTGTGCTGCTGCCGGTGTGTTTGCTCCACCCCATCGCTCGTGCCGTGCTTCTCCTGCCCCGATGCCTCCATCGATCCCATCTCCCTCACCAGATCCCCCTCCTTCGGTACCACCTCACGCTCCAACTCGTGCTGCTTCTCCTCTTCCGATTCCTCCTTCCGTTCCCTCTCCCTCGCCAGATCCTTTCCCCCATCCCTTTACTACAGCGATAATCATCTGAGTTTTCCCGAACAATATCAGAAGCTTCTAAATATTTTTATTTATTTTGGTACAGTAGAATCACAAATAAAACCGAACAGCCCAGAATGAAGATACGTATCAAAACCAAAGGCATTTTTCCCCACCGATTGACATGACGAAACAAAAGGCCTGCTCGGTAACACAAGGAACTTGAGCTCCCTTCTACTCAACGCCGGCGTCATTTAAGCCCTTGTGGCCGGCACACTGCTCTCCGATCTGCCGGCAAGGCGTGTCTCTCCGAACTACAAAAAACACAGCAAGTCGGTAGTCCAGATGCGTGCACCTGGAAAATTGATGGGGCTCGATCCAGCACCTCAGCCCAACGAAACTAAGATTGACATGCACCCCACGACCCATGGGTCCATTGTAACGTCGGCCGTTTCCAATTTCGATGCTTGCATCGCTCGCGGGGTCAATCTGCTCGTACTCGTACGTTGCTGGTGCTGCTGTAGGACAATCGAAAACTACGAGTACTCGAACCAAAATATCACCAATAATATCGTTTCGCCGATCAAGGAAACTTACGCAGATTCTGCTGATTGTAGGCGCAACTCGTGCTCCGCCTAGGGAGTAGGGGTGCAAAAGACATTTTTCGTGGCTGTTGTCCTCTACTAGAGGGTTCGAGGAGAGCAATCGGCGACGCAAATGGTCTCACCCTTCAGAGGTAGGGCTGCCCTCCGTCCAGATTCGCCAAGAGAGAGATGTAACCCGAAAATCTCAACAGAGCAGATCAAGGAACGACTTCGAACAGCAGCGTGTTCTCCCTCGACAAGGCACCCCATGACCAGCTTCAACCTCTCAAGAGGTCCCTCTGACCTCGGGATACGGCCTCAAGTCGTTGCAGTGAAAAATAAGCCTCCATCAGCGAGGTTTCAGCCTCTGATCTGCGAGGATGATGCAGATGAAAACCGACGTGCCGCGATTCCACTTACTTCTGGTACGAACGAGTTCGAGAAGATTGACCCCGCGAGCAATGCAAGCATCGAAATTGGAAACGGCCGACGTTACAATGGACCCATGGGTCGTGGGGTGCATGTCAACCTTGGTTTCGTTGGGCTAAGATGCTGGCTCGAGCCCCATTAATTTTCCTGGTGCACGCATCTGGACTACCGACTTGCTGTATTGTTTGTAGCTCGGAGAGACATGCCTTGCCGGCAGATCGAAGAGCAGTGTGCCGGCCACAAGGGCATAAATGACGCCAGCGTTGGGTAGAAGGGGGTTCCAGTTCCTTGTGTTACCGAGCAGGCCTTTTGTTTCGTCATGTCAATCGGTGGGGGAAAATGCCTTTGGTTTTGATACGTATCTCCATTCTGGGCTGTTCGGTTTTATTTGTGATTCTACCAAAATAAATATAAATATTTAGAAGCTTCTGATAATGTTCGGGAAAACTCAGATGATTATCCGTGTACCATACCCCTTTCCCTATCTCGTTCCGTCTCCCGCTCGTTAATATTCATCACTGCCTCCTCCTCGTCGCCTTCCTCGACGTACGTAGATGTCCGCACCTGTTGTTGCTGTTGCTGGGGTTACTCTTGGGTTGCTTTCCTCGCTTTGTCTAGCACTGGGTCGGCGGTGAACGAGTTTTGGCTGCTCCTAGGCTCCTTGTCCTGGGCTTGATGCGTGTTCTCTGTCTTCTTCCTCGCCTCCTCTCGTGTTTTTTGGGCGGTTGCGTAACCCCTGCCTATCAGCTGCTGATCAACATGTCTATATATGGCTTGTTGCTGCTCCTTCCTAGTGAGCAAGTGAAAATATGATAAACCCATATCGCACCTTGTGCCCGATCTACCGTGACGTGTATCCTCCTTACGCTCCTGCTCCTGCTCCTGCTCCTGCTCCTGCTCCTGCTTCTGCTGCTGCTGCTGCTGCTGCTGATGATGATGATGATGATGGTGCTACTGATGGTGCTGCTGCTACTACTTCCTTTAGCTCCCGCCATTCCTTTGAAGTCCACTTCCCTAACCCGACGTCGGCCCTCTCGTGGTGTCTTTTCTCCTGTGTGAGGATTCTCGCCATCCCCGGAAGTTCCTCGCCAACCACGACCAAACCCACCATTTTGCGGGCCTCGCCAGCTTTCCTTCTGTACCCGGCATCACAGTGCAAACAACCAGGTACGAGGGCGCTCGGCGGAGTGCCTTGCTCACGGGGAGTGGTGGATCGGACGTCGGGTGCCATCAGGCAGTGGAGAAGAGAGAAAAATGTATATATAATGCAAATAGATTGGCTGAGAGCGAGGGGGCCACATTCCACGTCGACTCTATAAGACCCTTGAAAGCAGGCCGACCACAATTTTATGCAACCCCTCCGGGGAAACATAATTACCGCCGCAATCTCTGTAGACGGATTGCAGTCACACAACTCAAACACTTGGACTAATACGACAATTACACGTATCAGACATTTGTACGGCTACACCATAAGACTTTGTCCGACAAAATGCCCTTGTTAACGACGAACGAAAACTTTCGAAATTGAAAAAAAATGAATCAAGTTGAATACGATATAATTTCGCGGAAACAAAATGACTTTGGATCCTATCGAGGAATGGTGTATTGCGTTACAAAAATGGAATAATGCACAAGGGTCAACGAACACCCGTCGGCAACCAGCGAGGCGAGCTACCAGCGGAATATTATGCCTGCCGGCACGGCCTAAGAGCTTATCGCTCTTCGGGTGTCTTGGATGGCTGGCGCAGCCCCGAAGCCGCACGCGGGGAGCCGCGACGGGGATATGGCGATCGAGCTTCTGAGTGAACTCGTGATCTGGTCGGTGCTCGTATGGTTTGGCAGGCAAATGGGGTCGAAAAACTGGATTTGCCACGGCCTTGTGATTGTTGTAGGCGCCGCGGGTGGTCTACGCTATGCTAGGGGCCGTCGGACCTCGCGCTGCGTCAGCTCTGGTTGCCCTGCCTGTTCGTTTGGATCGTGTCAGCAACGACGGTTACAAAAGTTGTAGAGGGTTGCGCATATATTCGCAGGCGTTATTGTGGAATTCTTGCCTCGTGCGGGAGGAGGGTTCGAGCACTCCGCTCTCTCTCCGCTCTCTCTCTCTCGCTCTGTCCTCTAATGCAACGACCTTAAAACATCTCATCAGACTGCTGGGCAGTCAGGGCATCCAGATTTGCAATCTAGGAACACTGCCTCTCGGGAATGGTGAATCTCTCCTCTGAAGCAGTCGACGACACGGCTCAGGTTTGCGTGGTTTCCTTCGGTTTCATGGAATATGCCACGTCGAGTTTGATAAACTCCCCAAATTGAATTAAAAATAAAAAGGAGAGAAAAAGAAGTCCAATTTCATTCGAAAAAGCCTGTTTGGTGATCGTTTTCGACGTGTAAGGATACGTTAAGATGGGATCACCTACCCAAACCCCCGTGATTGGCACACATACTCACAAACGCTGGCGAATGAGGGGCAGTCGAAATGGTGGACAACAAAACATAAAAACGATGCCAGAAACCAAAAGCGAACAACAAGCATATTTCGCTTGTTCCGAGACAAACGAAGATTGGATACAAACGCAGGATATGCGTCAGAAACATTAGCGATATTTAAAATAAGAAACAAGCCAAAGGTCAACGTGGAGCACCAGTAGTGATGCACTACTCAGCTGCTGTAAAGAAGGCGATTATGGCTGAAAAAATAGGAAAGTGGGGCCACATGGCTAGCCGACCATACTCCGCGGCTGCAATGGCACCCGTAGTCTGAAGCGCGACATCTGCGCTGGATAAAATACTGATGCTGTCCAAAACGTTTTACCCCTTGCTACAATAGACGTGTTTTCATGGACAACGGCACGCTATTCGGATATATTGATTGTGCTTGCAATAGATACCACAGGTACGATGGCGGTTACAGATACTAGGGAGTTCATATACTTGATGAGGCTTTCTCCATCTGTGTGATCCTGTGCTTGCGGGGACCTTGCTTTGCTTCGCCTCCACTTCGAGATCTTCTGCGAGGTCCGATAATATATACTTCAGTATACGCTTAACTACGTGGTTTATGTCTACATGAGGAGTGCTCCAGCACCTCGACCCTGTCCGCCTGTGTAAGGGCCTGTCATGCGCCCGAGGTTGAACCAACACGCTATAGCGTGCTACCGCTAACGATATCAGGCCGCTAGGGGCAGCAGGAGCGGTGTGATGGATGGAGCTGAAGACACTGCTGTGCAGATGGCAGCCCTTCTTGAGCAGATGGAGATGATGAGAAGGAAGATGGCAGATGTGAGATGCGCTGAGGTGGGTGCAGGTACTGGGGGCGCCGCGCAAATGGAGGGCTGAACTGGCGAGCGACCACGAGTGCTGTGTATTTCGGTTTGCTGCCGACGGCCTGCATTGGCGGACGGATGAATGCATGACTTTCGGTTTGGACCGTATTGCATGAGTTGATCTTCAAATGTCCGAGATCCAGCTTATCGTGGAGGCGAGGAGAGATCGAGCGGCAGTCAAGCTGGTAGCCGCGACGAGCGAGGCCCAGCGCGCTGATTTGGAGAGGACAACGCCAGAGCAGAGGAGGACAGCAGCTGGGATAACAGTGCGGCACCAAGGGCAGGAGGCTCGAGCCGGCACGTTCATTTCTGCTGTAAACCATACTCGCTCTGCGCCCACCCCCAAATTCGATGAGGAAGGTACGTGAGACGAAAGAGAAGAAACTATGGGTGACGGAAACAGAGAAGAAGAACAAAGCTGAGGAGCTAGCTGGAGAGCAGACCTCTCGGAGCGGCAGCAGTGCACAGGACGGGCAGGAGGCCCTGCCGCAGCCGCGTCTGATTGAGAAGAGAATCCCCTTTAAGCCGACTTGTGGGGCGAGTCCGGGCGCGCAAGCGCAGGCGGATCCGCCTGCGCGCCACGTTGAAACCCACCCCGCGGTGACGAAGGAGATACCGTCACACGCGAAGGAGAAAGAGGTCGATGAGATGGTTGCATGTAGTGGCTGAGGGTATCTGGTGGAGGAGCATAGAGTAAGTGCGGAAGAGACAAGGATGGTTGATCGAAGGAAAGGGGGAGGAGATGGAGGAGACGAAGAGGACGGCGTTGGGACGGGCGAGCAGCAGGAGCATCAGCCGTTGCCACCGCCGATGCCACCGCCGCCGCCTTTGCCGCCGCCACCGCCCCCGCCACTCGCGGTTGGCACGCGTGCAGACCTCGAGGTGGAGCAGCACGCCCTGAGAGTGGAGAGCCGTTTGGTATTGGCGCACCGAGCCCTGGTATCATACGAGAAACGGAAGGAGGAGAAAGAGGAGGAGCGAGAAGAAGAGGAAGGAGAAGAGTAGGATAGGGGAAGGGCAGAAAATCAAGTACTGCTGTGCTGCTTGTTTTGTGTGTACCTGATGCAAACGGTAGTGCTCTGTGTGCGGACAGTTTTATGATCGTGAAGGTCGTATATACTCCCATGCATACATATAAGACACTGCGTCATACCAGGTATGCAGTACCAGATACAAAGCAACTGCAAAGGTACTGATGCTCAGATAAGGTTATCATGGTTGGTATATACGATGTAGAAATATCCTGGGGCGTTGTGATATTATATGAATATGCGATGGAATGGAGTATTGATACAGAGTGAAAAATTGTTTTGGGCCATTGCAGACTGACTGCTGTATGTGTGCTCTTCTTCTCTTCTACTGATCATTGTTTATGCAGCACGCATGCTATGTACGTACGTAAAGTAGGAGGAGTATAAGCGGGGTAGGTGCTTTTAAAACGTAATCGTATAGCAGTTACTGTGCCCTTTGTTGGCGATATGAAATATGTACTTGCACCTGTCTGATCACGGCATTCGAATCTTGATGCGTACATTAATGGAGTTTGTATTTCCGCGCACTGCTATTGGATGGTTAAAATGTTGTTCTTGAGTCGTTGTTGTTCGGTGATCAAATAGTACACTTCGGAGCTTGTTATGCATCCGGATTATCACCCTGTCATGCATCAACTTTCCTTGTGTGGAAAATCGCTCGAAGGCTCTTGATTATGCCAGCAGCTCGTGGTAAGGAGAGATCATGTTACCCCGATGATAAGTTGGCATAAATAACTACTGCTGTGACCTTGAAACCGTAGCACGCGGTCGAGTAGATTACGTTTGCGTGTGAAAGGGGGATGGTGAGATTATATATCGGCAATGCCCCGAGGCTGGGCGCGGGGTGTACAAGGCTACTAGTAGGACGTTTCCTGAAAAATTCCCGAGGTGTTACGTGAATAGTATTGTGTTGTTCACTTCGTCGAGATTGACTTGAAGTTACTGAGGCTTCCTGTGAGCACTTCGGAATGGATACGCCCTCTGGTTTGCACGTAATACATTGATTGACTGATTAATTGATTGAACGAGTATTTGACAATGGAGAAGTTTATTGAGTTTCTGACTGGGTTTCTGGGGTTTCTGTGGGGTTAAGGTTGGGTTGCGGTTTTTTATTGATGATTCGCAGGCATTGAAAATTCAGCCTGTTTACTGATTAAAATATTGGATACTACTGTGCGGATATACTGTTTTTGGCTCAACCGTGATCGGGAGCTGTACTGTTGATTGTCAGGGAGATATTCAATGATGATAACGGCTGGCCTGGTAGTTCCGAGAATACATTGTACGGTATTGAGATTTGTATTGAGGATCTTTCAGGAATTGAGAATCTTGCACGTGTATTGGTTTTGAAGTTAGTACTACTGCGAAAAACTTGTGTCGACTTATATACACCGAGGTGATGACCGTTTGATTATCGCAGACTGATGTCCCTAGTTTCGGCAGCTGAGTGGTTTGGGAAGACTGCTGAAGTTTGAGCCAGTATGGTTTAGATTTGGGTATTAGAATTTGAATGGATTTGCTTGAATTTCTGGTATTCGGTGCTTTGAATTTGCTTGAGGTTTTGGGACATTGTGGTCCACATTCGGTACGTGAATTTGGAATGTGTTATATTGATTCGGGATGATGCTTTGTGGTTTTTGGGACCGCTATGAGTTGTAACCATGCTATTATGATATTGTGATGGTTTATTGCCATACTGTTCGCCATGCAGGGAGGATATTGGTTGATGGGGCTGAACACCTGTTTGGTATGCATACTGCGGATGTGGTGTCGCACAGTATCGATCAGAAAACGCTTATGCATGCATCGCTCTACAATGCATGGAAAAATCCTGAGTATCCACAACCAATGCCTGGAAAGATCCTGAGTATCGACAACACGAAGCCGTCTGTATATTGGGCGAAACGCGATGACCGGCGGAACTACTGCACACACCGCAGCAGCACATGCAGTAGACAATTTGCAAAGCAGGGAGGATATTGATTGTGCTTGGTACTCGATACAGCAGGTATGATGACGGTTTCATATATTAGGGAGTTCATATACTTGATGAGGCTTTCTCCATCTGTGAGGTCTCGTGCTTGCTGGTGACTTGCTTCCTTGACTTGCTCGCTTCGCCTCGATGGTGGCCTTCGAAGTCCTATAATATATATATATATATGTGGTTTATGTCTACAGCTGGAGAATAACAGCACCTGGAGCTCGTCTGCCTGCGCAAGCACTCGCCTGGCGCCTGAGGTCGTATCAACATGTTAGTTATATAGCATTAGACCACTGGCCTACTAAGTCACGTGACTTAGTAGGCCAGTTCTATGCGATATAACTAACAAAGTATATACTTTCGGGTTTGTTGAATCTCACCATGCTGCATTGATCTCCGGGGCACTCCCCTCGCCACTGACTAGTGTCCAGGATCACACTATCATAACCATTCATATTGTCTCCAGCGCGCACGCGCGAACATAACCAATTATGAAATCGGCAGGGAATCGAACCCCCGACCCTCCCTAGGGAATTACATAGCACTAACCACTGAACCACGCAGTCACGTGACTGAGTAGGCCAGTGGTCTATGCTATATAACCAACAAAGTATTCCGGAGAACAAGAGTTAAGTAAATACATAGACATGTACGCAGCAGACGAATTACTACTAAAACAACATATAATCCATACCGCTATGGTCTCGCCATGGTGTCGTGCGAGTAGTGCTCGAAAGGCGGACACACGCTGCGAGTCAAGAACTTGTATTACAGGTAGGCCAGTTTTCTTGTCACTGCTTCCTGCAAAATATTATCGCAATAGCATAATACAAGTATCTCAAAGGAGAATAAGGAACAACCGTCGACCAGTTTGTTTACCAAGAAATATGAATAACGGGCAGCTTTTACCATATTTTTCCAACACCCCGTACAACCATGACGTGTGGCTCATGTGTGACAATAACACGCTTGCTGTCAAGCAGACAGCACCCCGTGTGATGGTGATGTTTCGGCGGAGACCGAAACCATGATACTGCATCAGCCCCAAACGATGAGGTTGTAGACCCTGTAACCGATGTCCGGGCTGTTCCGAAAATAGGCGTTGCGGCCATTCCAGAAGCAATGTTGCGGCAGTCCCAAACAACGAATTTGATGTAGACGCACGATAGCACACTCCCCTTAGATAACACCGCCCCCCCCCCCCCGACATTTGAAAGTATTATATATGTATAGGTTGGGTTGGCGTCGGTTGGTCACGACGCTGTAAATCACGCCTCTCACTGCGTGAGCTAGACAACCAGGGTCCCGTTTTGTATTATTTGTTTCTGGCGGTCACCAAAGCTGGCGGTCGGGTTACGTCATTTGTGCGGGGTGGAGAACCTGTGCTCCGCACGGGGGGGATGATCGTATCACGTAGTGTGTATATGGTAAGGCACCCGCGAGGCAGTTACATAGTTAGTGCTCCCATTGCTGTCTCAGGAAGTGGCAAAACCAGAAACTAAAATAACTCATTGAAGCTGTCATCCATATGCAAGTCCGCCTCACAAGCGGTTCTTACTGTAGTAGGATGCAGCTCACCCTTCATGCGACTCGCCCAACACCTCACGGCGCTTCGCGATTGGTGCTAGCAATGTCTGCCTGGTCGGTGAAAACCCGACATGCTCCGTCCCGGCGTTGTAGGGATGCGAGGGTCTATGGTCATATGACTACGGCCATGCATGACAATGAAGTACACCCCGCCATCCCCCTCCGACATGAGCACCCCCAGCAAGGTGCTCGACAAAAATGCACGACGACAATAGCTTCCAAAATAAAACACTCCTAAAAAATGATATATGAATAACAAGCCAGGGAGGTGGGACTTCTGGACGGAATATCGGCAAGCTATGTGTTTAATGGTTGATTACAGTAGCTTTGGTTTAATATACCGGGGCTCGGCAGTGGGTACGTATAGTGGGGCGTCGAATTTGAGGTTTATGTGCACGCCTACACCTGGTGATATTTTTCTGCTTCTGTTTTTCGACCACCACCTTACCACCGGGGGAACGTTGACACCCCTACGTCAGGAGGTACGTCTGAAAACAGTACAAGACTTCAAACTTATCACACCGGTGGATACCACAGCATGCACGAGTATGGCATAGTGGAAGCTAACTGCTGCGACCCAACACAGTAGTTGCACTAACGAGTCTGCTGCATTTGGGCTCGTTTTTTATCCCCAGTGGTGCTTGTAACGCCTGGCTGGATCGACTGTTGCGATCCATACCAAAATGGTGTGCGCAATCCAGTCCGCGCTGCATGTACGGTATGGCATGAGTGCGTGTGGGTCTTCTTGCTATACCCGATGGCCCGTGTAAAAACGCTGGTTGGGTCCACTGTTGCGACCCACAATTTGCACGTAACGAGTGCGCATTACCGGCACGGTAGGGTATGAGTATGTGCTGATTGATGTGATTTGTGTAACCGCAATTGATTGATCTACGGAGATTGCGGTGGAATACATGTTTCCCCGGAGACAGCGCCTATTTGCAGCATGCAGGCTGCAAAAACAAAACACAGCTCGAACAATATACTAGTTTTTGGGGGCACGGATGAACATTTGGTTAGGGTTAGGGTTAGGGTTAGTCCAGCCGCCAAACAGTTGTTATGTTCATATGTGCCCCAAAACCAAGTATATTTTACGAGCTGTGTTTTGTTTTAGCAGCCTGCATGCTGCAAATAGGAGCTCCCTCCCGGACGGTTTGCATAAAATAAACAATTGCGTGCCTATACAGGGCCCCAGGGTAAGGGAATGAGGGCCCCCTTGCTCTCACTAGAATAATTGATATCTGGTCATATATCATCCTGCCCCGCCTGATGGCGAGCTCGGGATCACACCATCCCACCGCACCCGGTGTACGAGTCGATTATTTACGCTAGTGATTTGACATATATGTCACGGTAGCTCCGGCGCAGGATGCGCCATGGATTTATCCTCCGTCGCGAGGCTTTACATACAGGAACAACCACGCGCTATCCAGGAACACGTGGTCCAGGCACTGGCAGTGGCCGAAGAGCATGCAACCGCAACCCGTGCACTACAGGAAGATAGGAATTATAACACGCAAGCTCGGAAAAGGAGCCTAGGAACAGCGATAGCTCACCCGCCACCGACCCAGTGGTGCAGGATATAGTCAAAACACTTCAGGAGCTTCAAGTGCAGCAGCACCAAGCGACCCCAACTAAACAGCCAGGCGCGTGTCGTGTCAGTCATAGAAGTTTAGGCCTGCAGTTTTCGATGGTTGTTCCAAGCGAGGGGAAGAGATTTAGCACAGGGTGATGGTATTTGAGAGGCAGATGAACGCTCTCGTTTGGGTCGGAGAGAGTCGAACCAAGCGACGTTGGGGCATGTGCATCAGTAAAAAAAACGCATAGTGAGTTGATCCAGGTTATTCTATGCCTTCCGGGACCGCGCCGCCGCGCCCGGGCGGTACCGCCCCCGGTAGAGCCTCCCGTGCCTTGTATTCGGCACCTGGTCGGCAGCAGTCGTGGCCGCACTTGCACGATCAAGAAAATATTGACGCCACCGCGGCGGCCGCCGCCTGTGCTGATGTCCCGTAAGGCTATGGTTATGACACTGCTGCCGCCGCCGGGGACGGCAGCTAGTGCTAAGACGACTACAGGGACTACATCTACGAGGGAGAGCAACCGCAGCAGTGCCAGCCACCGCCTCCGCAGCAGCCAAGCAACCGCTTCTACGGCAATACCAGCCACCTCCATCGCCGCCGTCCGAGCAATGTCAGCATCCTCGCAGCCATCTCCCACCCGCTTCATCTACATCTTCACAGAGCGCTCTGAATCGCCCGATGGCACGTTCAGTGCTCCAAGTCGAGTCGGATTCGTGTTGATAGGATAGGAGTAGTTAGACTGGCGCTTGTCAGCCAGACTCGCAGTGAGACTAAGGGGTGGCATGCCGTAGGACCACCTGATAGTGATAATTTGATTCCCGATAACGTGGCCACCAACCACATTACAAACGACCTTAGAAACGTCCATGACAGGGTAGCGATCTCTCCTGGGAAGGAAAGGCTTATGATCGACAACGGCAAGGAAATGCGGTTGACAGGAGTAGGTAGTTTCAACCTCAAAGTGCACACGAATAATAATTATAATGTAAACTTCACGGAACGATACGCGAGGAGGCCCAAGGTCGGCAAACTATTACCCTAGACAAGCCCACCCGGTGCACGAGTTGAACCATAAAACTAATATGTCAGACATTTATGAGTACAGTTCTTGGTTGGATAGTGACCCCAGTCATATGCCTGTCTTTCCTTGATCGCGACTCCTAGCTCTACCTTAGAGGCTCTACCGCATTGGCACAGCGCGAGCGTCGCCGCCGGCATAATCGAGTATAGTTAACCCTTATAGGACTGGAGTCCCGTTTTGGGGACAGATTACTTAGAATTAGAGTGGTCTGTCCCCGTAACGGGACTCCAGTCCTATAAGGGTTAAGAGTGGAAATGTCGTGAAGTGAAGATACCAATGCATCGTGGCTTAACGAGCTTGCGTATCCCTCGTACAGACTCAGCTTGGTTCCGTCCTCGCTGGCCGCTACACCCAGGTACCTTACAGATTTCACCAAACCTCCAGCAGGGAGGCCTACCCACCCGCGACGCTACAAATAAACAAACAGGCGGACAGGTTGTCCGCTCCTGAACCGTGAGATAGTTATCTCTCATTTGCCTCTGGATTTATGCGACCCACAGTGGTCAAGCAACGCGTTGTTACCGCTTCAACGCTGCCCTGACCAGTGACCAACCAGTGCACCATCACGATTTTTACAGCCCAAGGAGCACTGGTACCCGAACGTACAGAGAGATCGGCGCTATCAAAACGCTCGCGCGTTCTCGCGTGGCTCCCTCAATACGATTCTCTCAGAAAATCCGGTCCATTTCCACTGACTCCACTCTACCAGCAATTGCTTCTCCATAATTTACGAACGTTGGCTGACAGAGTGGAGTAAGTGGGAATGACCCGGATAATATACGAATATTGGCGTACGCGACGCTTTTGTATTTCTCCCACGTGACTTGGAATGCGAAAGGTCGGTAGAATATCCACGTTTCAAGGGAACCCCTCCAGAAGCTATGAAAAATCACCACGTCTCTGCTAAGTGCCGACTCAGGTTGTCCCCGACAACGACCTAAACCAGAAGAAACCGATCAGCGACAGCCATCAACAGCCACGAAACTCAGTTTGCACGATTCAATACCAAACGAAGCCACGCGTCGTAACATTTTGGTTTTTTTCTGTCACAAAACAATCACCTAAGGGTGACGATTCGGGGGCGAGGGAGACGCTCTCTTGAAGCACATCACGAAACAACAACCTTCTTCGCAAACCAGGCACGCAAGAAACTAGAAACCAGCACACAAACTACCCACGCTTTAATTGCACTTGTCAAGCCACTGACCCCAAGACACACCGGACATCACTCAGACGCAGACAAAAAATACAAGAAAAGGGAGAACACGTTCGATTTTGCGTATCCGTGTAACTCTTCTCAGTGGTACCGGAAGTAAAGGTGCTGGAAGCAAAGGTGCTACTTCGATGCAACCCGAAGTAGCCATGCATCCATCCATCCCAACCCCTAACCCATCCCACGCGTCAAGCACAGCAAGGCCAACAAAACAGATGAAACCCACATGACAAAAATATTGGATATCCTCATTTCGCGAGCCTTCCGAAGGAGACAACGGAATAAAAAAGTGTGAAACGTTTGACCCATACGTCGTACACCCCAACCCCCAATGCCGGCGAACAAGGCAAGAAATATCATGGAAGAGGCTCAAGGTTGTGTTTCGGTGCCGCATATGCTATTTAGTGGCATAAACAAACGGAAGTTCCGCGCCCCTTTTGCTTCACGCACGTACAACATACACTGCCGATCTTAAGGACGCCAGGCAGGCTCTGAAACACTGCACCTGCGGAAAAAACTGCAACAGAAAAACAACAAACTATTGAAAGAGACAACCGAAAACGTACGCACCCACATGAGCAACGATCAAATGCCTGCCTCCCGGGATCTGAAACCGCGCTTGTCGTAGACCCACCCCCCAGTTCGACGAATGAAGGCCTTAGGTTCCCCTGGGGCCCCTGAAAAAAACTCCTTCGCGGCTGGGGGCACCCGTACCAATTTACCCCCACGCTCCTGTCCGCCGCCCCCTCTACCCCAGCGTCGCTTTGCTGTAAATCACACACAGATCACAAGTGAGACGTTGGATTTATCAAGAGTTTTTTTCCATTAACCCATTCACGGAACTACCCCCCGATGCTTGAGGGCCCTGTGCATCGTGCCCCCTTCGCTGTATCCCGTCCACGACGACGGAGAACCCCCGCGCGTGTCAAAGTGGGGGAAAGATGTGTCGTGGTCCTAGCCGTCGATGTCGCTGCCGCCTCTCGGAGGGAATTATAAGTCATGCTAGGCCCGGCCGCGTGCCTGGGAAGGGTTAATTGTATTGCCGCGTTGTTGCATCGAAACGGACGGACGGTATGGCGTTGAATCCATAGATGTGTCCAATTTTGTATAATATTCATTATGTTTTACAGGTAGAAGTGACAGAGTTCCCACGGAGTAGATGTATTTGAGGCTTGACAGATAATGCAGTCAACATGTGCTGCCAAACACGGACAAAATTGGGGTCGCTCGTCGTTATAGTATTCTGTAATAACGATTTTCAGGGACGAAGTTTAACATAAACAACAGATACATACACCATGGAAAAGGGGACTTTACGAAGATCCCGTCGAGATATTTTTGTAGAGACGCATCGCTCGGCGTTTGCACTCCCCCCGTTGACGAGAAATCCCACTTGGAAACCCGTCCGAGGGGTGGTGCCATCTTCTCACCAGTGTTATACGGTACCACATGGTGGCGGCACGTTTGCCACGCATGCCCAACCGCAGGATAGCGCTGCCGTAAATCTCATAGAACGTACACCGCATATAGCCCTGCAATGCTGGACTGATTATCATGGCCTGCGCCGGCCTCAGCATCCATCATGTTTCCTTCCGTGACGTGACAGACTCCGGTTGTTCAATTTGCCCTCGCATGTGTGAGACGCCCGAGCCCTTGCAAAAACCGTCGATCCAACAATAGCTATCAGGGACGCCATGGAAGGCATTCATTTGTCCTTCCCCGTGCTGACTACAAGGGCTCCTGTTGTTTGCCCCCGACTTTATACCGACGACGCTTTCAGAGTAGTGCAACGATATCTTCTCTCTCGCGGCGCGCTTTAGTTTCACGTTTGAAGCAACGGGATGGCCACAGTAACTCCTATTAATGCTACCCCTTCCGATAAACACATCAACTACACTCCCGACGACGCTTCGACGCGCCTCTTTCACAGCAGACCCTGTGTTTGGCGGAGACGCAGCATTGGCGGTAGCAAGACTCCCACAGCACGCCCCCCCCCACCCCGTTATCCCGTTGCCGCACCGCTTCCTCGCTGGACCCCCCCCCCTACCACTCACAATATTTCGGATACTCACGCGTGTGAGCTCGCTGCAGCTCGCGCTACTTCTTCCACGGAAGAACCGGGTGAATTGGCACAACGCCACATGCTTCAAATTCGGAAGTGTGGTGAGCTTCAGCGGAAATTGTACTCATCCACTGGAGGATTACGGAAATAAACGTATTTCACCCAAAGGAGCACATAAAAGCAAACTCAGATATCCGTTGCTACCATTCTCGAGTCCTAGACAGGGTGGTTAAATATCAAAACCATGTGAACTGTTGTTTTTTAAACAAACTGGTTTCGAGATTTTGTTCGGAAATCCCACTCCACTGACTTGATTTCATTTTTTCTTTTTTAGGAGTGTAGCGTGTATCGGTTTATCTTTTTTCCGCGGTTCTCCAGTGTCTCTCACCTATTCCCGAGCTTCGAACCGTTTCCAGGTTCCGCCGCACCACCTTGGCAGCCTACCACACCCGCCATCACTTCCGAGGGCGTCTGAAAATGCGAGCCGGGTCGCCCGGACCCGAGCAAACGGTTCGCGCCGAACTCGGCGGCGACAGGGGCCATCTGGTCCGAACGGGAAAAGGAAGAGGGCGCCGCTTGGAAAGGCGGCGTCGAGCACGCGTAGTCGCCTGCGGGGATGCGGCGGTTGGCGTGGCCAGCACTTGCCGCCCCCGCTGCCGCCGTTGATGGAGGCACAATAGCACGGTTGGAGCCCCCTCCAAGGGCGGGCGCGGCGGGGGCATTGTCTGAACCGTAGAAGTTTTCACCACCGTCCTCGTTGCCGCCGTCCTGAGTAGCGGTGTCCGTGTTCGCCCTGGAAGTTTTACTCGCGTAGGGCTTAACCAAAAGCGATGGTGGTGGCCAACCAATTGCACAAAATAATATAATGAAGGAGAGGAGGGGAAGCGCGGCACTCGCGCGAGGGGGTGGGTGGCAGGGGGGGGCGGTCGAGATCTCGGTCAAGTTTACGTTCCATGTGAAATCATTTTAATGTGATATAGTAAGGAGTTTGACCGAACGTTTCAAGGGTTTTGGCTAGCATTAAATGTGAAATTTAACGTGCGAGACTGATGTAGAACAGTCCCAAATAGGTCAATTTCGATGCCCCGCCCCAACCACCAAGCCAAGTTTGATCTCTCACACAAACTCTAAGACAATTCCGACCCCTACGCTGAAATAGAGTACATTTAGACCCCGCACTCTGAAAGCAAAGTCAACTTCGAGCACCCAAACTAGCTCGGTACGTAAACATAGCGAGCAGTCTCTGGTAGCATAGAACAGTTACACACAGCACCCCTAAGCCAGATAGCAAATACACAGATACACAGTAGAGGTTGTGCATATAAGCTTGTATAGTAGCCTGACCTGTCATGAGTAAAACGGAGTCGCTATGTACGTTCGTAATGGCACGGGGCTGTTCGATCCGGTCGTCAGTTCAGGCTCAGTTGAGAGAACCCCGGAAAGCTGGTAGAAATTTGGGGGAATCGGCTATTTATACGGTAGTATAGTCATGGATACGTTTGGGATCATATATTTTGTTTCACGCTTTGATCGAGCTGCGAGCATACACACGCGCCACCACGCCCTACTAATGTAGCCTTCTACGTCTCCTACAACACGCTCTTCGTAAATCCAATCTGTTGAGCATACCAATCAACACTGCTGTGGCTTGGGGTCACCACACACCATCATCATATTTGCTTATTTCTGAAGCTCAAGCACGTTCGCCTCACAGCAGCAAGCGCGTCTTGCCTTATCGTACCCATCCGAGTTGCCGTTTAGCTGGTCATCATGAAGTGGGCTCAATCGAATCTATCAGCAGTCCCTGGTGTTGTACAAGTCCCACTCCAAAAGGTGTTTCACGAGTATGATTGCAACATGGTGTTGCAATCAGAGACATCCACTCGCGGTGGCAAACGGGCTTCGGTTTTCTCCGGCGACAACCAGTCAAACGGAAATAAACAGAACCAGTCCACGGCTTCGTATTATGGTTAATACTCTAGTTTACAAGGGCTATCGCATCGGCGTTTCCTACATCCGCGCCACCGCGCGATTGAATCGTCGGCAGTGTGTTTTCTGCCGGCGATCGGTGGAGTTTTAAAACCCTTGTGCTACTGCAAAAATGACCCCAACTCTAATTTCAAGTTATCTGTTCCCGAAAATTCGGGCGCAGATGATAAGAGCGAATGCGAGGTTCTAGTTTCGAAGCAGTCATCACGATCGTTGGCAGTGACACCTGCTGTAGTCGATATCGACGCAAGCAATCCATAACACCCTATACACGGCGTAAAACACAAGAGGGATTCCTTTCGAGAAGGGTGGATAGGTCGGCGGACTGGCCGACCGATCGACCGACCGGTCCCATCTAACGCACACAAGTTGCCATCAGTTGGCCAATTTTCTGCTTGCGCGAGTTTCTCCAACAGAGACAGCTGTGCCCGGTGCAAGATATAACGACAGCAGTGGCAAATATCCTGCTGCGCGTCAGCCACAATCTATCGCGGCATTTAACTTTCTGAATAAAAACACTACCCCGTACAAATTCCACGTAGCCTGTGTCCCAAAAAACGACGGTGCAGTTATAAAGAGGGTAGCTTGTAGCCTACCATACTCGAGCAAAAGGTTGACACATCCTACGTACGAGACGAAAGGAACTGCGCTAGGCTCATTGGACGATAGAGGTGCACTATTTTCTTAGGGTGCCCGCTGGAGGAGCTCCATGCCTCACCCAAACATTGAATTTGTAGGAAGATAAAAAGGGACTCCCCGATTAAAATAATCCCATCGCTCAAGTATACAGTGAAAACGATTGCAACACAAGAAGGACAGTCCGACGATTTGGAGTTAAGGAGCCCGATTCTGCATAAAACGTCCCAGCCAAACAGTGTCATTGTAGCACGCGTATGTAGTTCTAGCCCTAAGCCCATATGACCCAACCATCCGCTTATAATGAGTCCCTTTGTTGCGTACA
The DNA here is from genome assembly GCA_008828725.1 of Saccharina japonica. Classification (NCBI taxonomy): domain Eukaryota; class Phaeophyceae; order Laminariales; family Laminariaceae; genus Saccharina; species Saccharina japonica. The sequence continues at coordinate 206,806 of MEHQ01003752.1, read as the reverse complement.
ACGTGGGTGTCAACCATGTTCTAACTCGACTTTTTCCGAGGGGGTTACGATCCACGTATTTCGACACTAGGGCTGACGCACGCTTTGTATGAGACGAGGAGGTACACCGGCAACCATTGCTGATGGGGTTACGGTCAGGATTCGGTTTATCGGTGGATCTTACCACATAGTTTCCAGGAAAACGGTTGGCCCACGCTGTGCACAAAACGAAGTGAACACATGCTAACTAATTATGATTGGCTCAGGGCTAGTTCTATTCGTCCCGGAAGACATCCCGAGCACGTGGTGGGCTACCCTCAAGGATATATTAATCTAGAGCACCGTAAACCTAAACCGTAGTGTCGACTACGTGGTAATCCGCCCTCTAATACCGGATAGGTCCACCGTTCGAGAGAAACTTCACACGCACCTTTCCGGGAAACGAGAGACCCTGGTCCACCCTCTGGAAATACTTCTGGGCGTGTGTTCTCACTTGTGCCTCGGTCCGGGTTTTCACGTAAGCCGATAGGAGAATAGTGCCGCTTCTCCCGAACGTTCGAATGCCTTTGAGGAAATTCTCGTGTTCTTCCTGGGTCCACCGCCCAGTGTTCGCTCTGGGCAAGAAACAACACAGGATCCATGCCATCACCATTCGTGGGAAGCACGGGGGGTTGGGACCGGGGAGGGAGCGGGGGGGGCGTACTCATTCGTTGATTGTCTTAGTAATTAGACCATTGAACACGCATCCCTTTCGAGACGGAGCACCGTTCCTACGCCGAATTGACATACCTCCAACGTTTTGACGCTCAGCACGTGCTTCCCATATATTCCATGGGAACGTTTTACTCTTCTTACAGCCTTCCTGTTTCGCCGCCTGTCGCCACCATATATCTCCTAGGATAGCGATCGTTTTCTCACTACTATCTGGAATACAAAACTTCTCCATGTCACATAGCGCGCAGGGGACGTATCTACTTGACTATTTTCCAACCACAAAAAATGACCAGACTCTAATCTCAAGTTGTGTGTCCCCAAAACTTGGGTGCCTTGTCACATCTACTACGAAACTGAGCCAACAATATTGTGGAATAGTTTTGTCAGTAATACGTGAGTGCAGTTATAAATGGAGCAACCTTTTCCCCGGCATTGCAAAAGTTGTCCTGTTCTAAGTCCAAGGAGTTAGTATTGAAAAACGTGACTAAATCAATTTTTCATGCCACACAAATTCCAAGCAGTGTCCCCAAACCATGGGAAACAATGATAGTAGCGTGTGTATCATATTCTGCGCATGGAACCGTTGTTGCTGCCCACCGACACCCAACACAACCACCTAGTGTCCGTCCTGAGTCCTCGCTCTAGAGACTTACCGTGTGGTAAAACTGCGAAACAGATGCCAGACACATGGTCTGTATATGAACGATAGGTATTAGATACATACCAGCACATCGCAAGCAAGACCAAGCAAGGCTGATGTAGGGGGGTCCATTTTAGGTCCTCTTGTTATTTCCGCCGCTCAAGGCCACTCGGCCGAGTGATTGGCCAAATTGTGTGCAGCCTTAGCCCTTTTTTTGTTTGGGTATCGCGACACGCACTGCCATGGGATTGTTTGTTATACTGCGCCAACAAATACCTACAGTCTAATTTTGAGCGAGGCACAGAGGCCCTCGCCCGAGTGACACAAACGCGGCCGTACAGAAACCCCGAGGTACGTAGGCCCTCTACCCTAACCCTTGACGTCATAGGGGATTCCCGATTGTTTAAAACAATAACTGGAACCCCTCTGACAGTCCTACCTAGGCCGGGTGCTTCTTGGAAATGGTGCTGAGGGGGCCCTCCGTTTTTTGCGGATGACGTCGCCGTCCATCATGCTTGGAAGATTCCGAAGATCCGCATCGGTTCGACGATCTGGCGTTGCAGTTTGTGAAGGAGGTGTTAATTCCTGCCGTGCGCCATTCGGAGCCACAGCAATAGTAGAACAAGTCGTAGCAATAGCAGGAACAGTAGTAGGGGCAGGAGCAGCAGCAGCAGTAGCGGCGGCGGCAGAAGCAGCAGCACCAGTGGTGGCGCCGGCAAGAGGAGCAGTAGCAGTGACGGCGGCGGCGGCAGGAGAAGCCGTGACGGCGGCGACTGAAGCAGCAGCAGTAGCAGTAGCAGTAGCGGTAGCGGCAGCGTCGACTGCTCTTTTTGCGCTTTGTCTGCCACGGGGAGACGATTTGAACTGCCAAGAGAAACGACAGCACATAAATTTATGAGGGTTCGGGACACGAGTTAGTTGCAGTACATTGATTGCACTAGGGTTGTTAAATACCAGCCACCGTGCCTGCGAGGCTATTGGCTTCGCGACCACCAAGCGTGTTCGCACTAGAGTATCTGGGCTACAATTTAAATGTTGAAACGGATCGTTTTGACTATCATATCCATTACAGAGTGTTCAATTGCCCACTCCCGCAGCCCCCCCCCCCCCCCCCCCNCTTCCCCCCCCCCCCCCCCCCCCCCCCCCCCCCGCCATCCCATTTACTGACTCCCCCTTACTTTCTCTCTGCCTCCTAGTCGGAACTTAGACTCGGGTCAACACAGCCCCCGTCCCTCCCACTACGGTTCGTGCCTGTTTTTTTATAGCGAGAAAACTTCAGCCTTTTCCCCCTTTTCGACTCGCGTCGAATTGTACCTGTCCACGCGATTAATAGGCACTCTCAGCAGTTGAATCATTTACTTGGCGAAAACCAGACACAGCCTCACCCCGGTAAGATTCGAACTCAACGATCTACAAATAAGAATGTACGTTGCTTTGGAACTTTACATATTACAGTAACGTGTCAGTTCCCTGTCGGTTCGGGCTGTTGGCCTTTGATCCGTTATTCCGCATTTTGTCTGCTGGGCTTGTGTGCTGATGAGGTAATGTGGCCACTGACAACACTCATTTGTCTCTTGCCTCTACCCTGTTGAGAGGTCTATAATACAATGGCTTGAAACCTATCTCACATGGAGCTAAACTGGACGCTCTAGACGAGCCAAGGCAAGAAGCGAGGGGTCTACGGACAACAGTATTGGAACAGGGCCTTCTTTTCCGAGGAGCTGAGTAAACGTCGCATACGGACCTTTGTGGGATGACGGCGGTTGTTTTTGAGACCAGCATTTCAGATACCAACTCGAGATAGCAAAGCGCAAGGGGGGGGGTCCGATGGAGAGCAGTAGATATGGCCACCGCCGGTACAGCAGGGAGAGATGCTTCACCGCCAGCGTCGGAACTCTTATGGTGGTGGCGGAGGACATGGAGGGAAGCCCGATAGATTATCTGTCTTCTGGCATGCACGGAGGTGTCCGGAGTCGGGGTTTTCGGGACAAAACGTTTTGCCGTGCATCGCTTGGAATGGCGAGAGAACTTCTACGGGCCACTCTCGAACAAGGTGCGAGTATTCACTATAGCTCCACCGTCTCGAGATCGCCTTCAAGATATATCTGTACGTGCAGGTTGGGGTCGAAGGGAGCCAGTCCCTTATGGCCCAAGGAGCGGCGACCTCGATGTTCGGGAGACAGCAGATGGTCTGGGTTCTTGTGTTCAACACTTTGTCTACAACGACGTGACTCTTCATAGGCTGGTGGGTACTGCTGCACAGCTTATATATTCACCAAAGTTGGATCGTGAACTTGTCTCGCAGATTTCCTATTTGGAAGTTTCGAGCTTGTACGATGGAGACGTTTTGTACGGTGACGATTGTGATCTTATACTGGTAGAAATACACGGGGCGAGGAGAACGCACCGGTGGTGGACAGGGAGCCGAGTTGACGATGTCGAAGATGGTGCCGTGGAGGCGACGTCTTGTCTAGGGAGCAGCTACTGCTGATGTACAACAACCGCAGTAGCAACAACAGTAGGCAAACGTCCCGCGGTCGTAGTATAGCCGTGATCAGCAGTAGCATACGCCCTCCTTACGGCGAGAGTAAAACCGTAAGCACCCCTAATACGTAAAGCGAGGACGAAGCGGACGTACGGCACCAGCGAAACGCCCCGAGGAGGAAGTGCATACCCTTGGGCACCCCCGTCGTGGGGATCGATGATGTACAGCAGTAGCAGTATCTAAAGTATTATGGCGGAGCATAACCGTGGACAAGGCGCAGCATCAGTTTATGTCCATGGTGGAAGCACAACCTAGGACGCCCCCATCGCGTACAGCGGCAAGGGGGATTCACAGCAACAGCTAAAAGTCCCTAGGGGGAAGTATATGATTAGGCACCCCTGCCGTGTTGTCGGTGAGGCGTACAGCCGTGCGGCTCAGTCGCGCTCACTCCCCGGGGAGGTTGGTTGTGGAGGAGGGGCAGATGTCGGGGTATACGTTGAACGAGGGGGACATGCTCCCGTGACGTCCCAAAGGAAGGTGGTGAGGGGGAAATCAGCGTAGCATGACCGCGTGCACTCTACTCCGGAGAGGACATGTGGTAGGGTTAGCGGATGTGGACGGATTGTGAGCTGAGTAGTTCCAAATACGAGGATAAACGCGCCTTCATCATAACAATGCGCATGTCGTGGCCGAGCGCGCCTCAGGCCATCAGCAGCAGGAGAAACAGCGGTGGGAAGCTTGTGCAAGGATACATTGTGAGTACATCGTCGACTGGGACTTAGATTCCGATATTCCGCAGGACAGTGAGCGGACCCTAAAACTATAACAGATGGGTATTTCGTAGGGGTCAAGGTTCTCCTCATAGGACGAATACACCTGTACCATTTGATATTGGTTTTGATCGTCGAGGAATAAGTGGTCTGAAGAAGGATTCAGGCACATCTCTCGTAGACCCCAGCAATCGATAGCCCTCGAGGGCGGCCATAATCACACATCAGTTGTCTTGCGGAAGCTGGGGCGGCTGTTGGGTTGAGATTAACTTGAGTACCCGCCCCAAACGGCACCCGTGCCACACCCACACTGTTAAAGATATTAGGGCGCAAACACCTATATCTCTGATTAATGCTCATCGCCACTGCTGTTGCCTGGGGCAGCAGTAGTTAGCACCAGTGTTCGCTTGGATCGTGTCAGCAACGACGGTTACAAAAGTTGTAGAGGGTTGCATATATATTCGCAGGCGTTATTGTGGCATTCTTGCCTCGTGCGGGAGGAGAGTTCGAGCTCTCCGCTCTCTCTCCGCTCTCTCTCTCTCTCGCTCTGTCCTCTAATGCAACGACCTTGAAACATCTCATCAGACTGCGGGGCAGTCAGGGCATCCAGATTTTCAATCTATGAACACACTAGTTAGGTTGTCAAAAGCTTGACGTTGTCAGGTCTGGAACGAGAAGTCAAAGATAGCTTCCGGTCGGCTCAAGACGAGCAAGCCCTTCCCAAAGATGAGGTAAAACAGCTGAGAAGTGAGTTTCAGCTGGTGGTCGAGCATTGGCAAACGTCAACGATGCATGCCATAAGGAGCATGATGGCCGAGTTCATGACGGACAACGGCCGATCAGAGCGCAGCGGCGCTGAGGGCAGCGTTACTGTAGGAGAGAGACCAGCGGGGGCAGGAACCACTGCTGCATTCTCTGCTGTACGAGAAAATTCTGCTGCTGCTGGAAGCGAGGCAGAAGATACAGCAGCTGGAAGAGAGACGACCTTGCGTGGGAATGCCTCACGCAATCACGGAGCGACGGGACGCAGAGAGGCTGCTGTCCCTGTCAAGGCGGGCCCAGCCAGGGGCCAGCCTGACCAGCCAAGGAGGGCTGGCGAATGGGATGAATTCCCAGGCGGTGAGTTGGGTGGTGGTTTTGATCTGCCCATCTCGCGCCATGTTTCCTACAAGCACAGCGCTGCTGTAGGGAATAGTCCAAGAGGAGCAAAACCCACTCCTGTTAAGGGGCCGGACCCGGGGTCAGAGCGAACGCTTGGAGGGCGAGCCTGCTGAATGCCGGCCAAGGATGAGGCCTGAGGTCGCGGACGCGCTGCTTGCGGCAGCGTACAAGTTGACGATGTCTAGGAGAACGCTGAACAGTACATCCTGGACGACGGAGGAAGCACTGGCTCTGATGGCCGGAGGGCCTGCAGCAGATAACAAAGGGGAGGTAAGCGTGCGCATGCCGAGTGGATTTCCGGAAGACGTAGAACCGCCCCCTCAGTCCGTAGCAGATGTTGAGCGTTCACAGTACAAAGCGGCGTGGCAAGAGGCCATGAAGATTGAACATGCAGAGATTTTCATGCCCCGTTAGTAACGAAATTCCCCACGAGTAACCTCGGAGAACTGACTTGGTACACTGGTTGTGCTTTCAAACGCGACTGGGAATTGGGGACTTTGGAGATTACGCAGAAGGCGTTTATTGAGAGCATGTTGAATCGTTTTGGTGTTAACTCATCCTCGGACATCCCCGCTACCCCTGGTGTGGAACTAGGTCCAAGAGAGGAAAGCGAACCTGGTGGAGACTGGCCTTACAGGGAGGCTGTGGGCAGTTTGATGTGGCTGTCGACCATGACGAGGCCGAACATCTCCAACGCTGTGCGTGCTGTGGCGCGTCACTCTCACAACCCTACTGAGAGGCACTGGAGAGCAGTTTTGAAGATTATGGCGTACCTTCACGGGACCAGGTGTTTAGGATTGACGTTTGTGCGGGGTTCGGGACTGGATTTGAATGCGTATAGTGATGCCGATTATGCTGATAAAGCGAATGATAGGCGCTCGGTATCGGGGACGGTGATTACCCTGGGGGGTGCGGCCGTCAGTTGGGCAAGTAGCACGCAGAGGTGTGTTACGTTGTCCACAGCAGAAGCAGAGTACGTTGCCCTAGGTGAAGGGGTGAAGGAGGCTTTGTTCACGGGCGCGGTCTTATCGTTTATTGGTCCAGAGCTAAGCGGATCGTGTGTCCGGGTTTACGAAGATAACCAGGGGACCATAGCATTGGCTCAGAACCCTCTTAGTTCTGTTCGGGGCAAGCATATCGACGTGCGTTTTCATTTTGTTAGGGAGCTGCTTCGTGCGGAGAAGATCGACATTCAGTTCGTAGCTTCGAAAGACCAGCATGTGGATATTTTGACGAAATCCCTTGTTGCGACCCCTTTTAAGCTTCACCGTAGGTTCTTGGTGAATCTGCCGTTGGAGGGTGAGTAAGGGGTATGAGCATTATCCGATGTACCATGTTTGAGTTATGCGAGGAATAATTTGTCAGGTCGCCACCCCGCGCTACTTTGAGGGGCATGGGTGAGTAGGGCACCACTTGGCATCTTATTTTCTGGCCATGGTCATCGTTTGGAATGCGGCCGTTGTTTCAACTGCAATGGTTTGGAGAATATGAGTTATACAGGGGGTTTTGACCCGGTGGCCGGGTTTCCTCCTGCGGGACTGTTGTTGGCTGTTAGGTTCTAGCTTGGCTTGAATGTCCTTTCGGTCTTGTCATTGCTGTCAAGAGCCAGGAAGGGTGTTCGTTTGGATCGTGTCAGCAACGACGGATACAAAAGTTGTAGAGGGTTGCGTATATATTCGCAGGCGTTATTGTGGAATTCTTGCCTCGTGCGGGAGGAGGGTTCGAGCACTCCGCTCTCTCTCCGCTCTCTCTCTCTCGCTATGTCCTCTAATGCAACGACCTTAAAACATCTCATCAGACTGCTGGGCAGTCAGGGCATCCAGATTTGCAATCTAGGAACACTGCCTCTCGGGAATGGTGAATCTCTCCTCTGAAGCAGTCGACGACACGGCTCAGGTTTGCGTGGTTTCCTTCGGTTTCATGGAATATGCCACGTCGAGTTTGATAAACTCCCCAAATTGAATTAAAAATAAAAAGGAGAGAAAAAGAAGTCCAATTTCATTCGAAAAAGCCTGTTTGGTGATCGTTTTCGACGTGTAAGGATACGTTAAGATGGGATCACCTACCCAAACCCCCGTGATTGGCACACATACTCACAAACGCTGGCGAATGAGGGGCAGTCGAAATGGTGGACAACAAAACATAAAAACGATGCCAGAAACCAAAAGCGAACAACAAGCATATTTCGCTTGTTCCGAGACAAACGAAGATTGGATACAAACGCAGGATATGCGTCAGAAACATTAGCGATATTTAAAATAAGAAACAAGCCAAAGGTCAACGTGGAGCACCAGTAGTGATGCACTACTCAGCTGCTGTAAAGAAGGCGATTATGGCTGAAAAAATAGGAAAGTGGGGCCACATGGCTAGCCGACCATACTCCGCGGCTGCAATGGCACCCGTAGTCTGAAGCGCGACATCTGCGCTGGATAAAATACTGATGCTGTCCAAAACGTTTTACCCCTTGCTACAATAGACGTGTTTTCATGGACAACGGCACGCTATTCGGATATATTGATTGTGCTTGCAATAGATACCACAGGTACGATGGCGGTTACAGATACTAGGGAGTTCATATACTTGATGAGGCTTTCTCCATCTGTGTGATCCTGTGCTTGCGGGGACCTTGCTTTGCTTCGCCTCCACTTCGAGATCTTCTGCGAGGTCCGATAATATATACTTCAGTATACGCTTAACTACGTGGTTTATGTCTACATGAGGAGTGCTCCAGCACCTCGACCCTGTCCGCCTGTGTAAGGGCCTGTCATGCGCCCGAGGTTGAACCAACACGCTATAGCGTGCTACCGCTAACGATATCAGGCCGCTAGGGGCAGCAGGAGCGGTGTGATGGATGGAGCTGAAGACACTGCTGTGCAGATGGCAGCCCTTCTTGAGCAGATGGAGATGATGAGAAGGAAGATGGCAGATGTGAGATGCGCTGAGGTGGGTGCAGGTACTGGGGGCGCCGCGCAAATGGAGGGCTGAACTGGCGAGCGACCACGAGTGCTGTGTATTTCGGTTTGCTGCCGACGGCCTGCATTGGCGGACGGATGAATGCATGACTTTCGGTTTGGACCGTATTGCATGAGTTGATCTTCAAATGTCCGAGATCCAGCTTATCGTGGAGGCGAGGAGAGATCGAGCGGCAGTCAAGCTGGTAGCCGCGACGAGCGAGGCCCAGCGCGCTGATTTGGAGAGGACAACGCCAGAGCAGAGGAGGACAGCAGCTGGGATAACAGTGCGGCACCAAGGGCAGGAGGCTCGAGCCGGCACGTTCATTTCTGCTGTAAACCATACTCGCTCTGCGCCCACCCCCAAATTCGATGAGGAAGGTACGTGAGACGAAAGAGAAGAAACTATGGGTGACGGAAACAGAGAAGAAGAACAAAGCTGAGGAGCTAGCTGGAGAGCAGACCTCTCGGAGCGGCAGCAGTGCACAGGACGGGCAGGAGGCCCTGCCGCAGCCGCGTCTGATTGAGAAGAGAATCCCCTTTAAGCCGACTTGTGGGGCGAGTCCGGGCGCGCAAGCGCAGGCGGATCCGCCTGCGCGCCACGTTGAAACCCACCCCGCGGTGACGAAGGAGATACCGTCACACGCGAAGGAGAAAGAGGTCGATGAGATGGTTGCATGTAGTGGCTGAGGGTATCTGGTGGAGGAGCATAGAGTAAGTGCGGAAGAGACAAGGATGGTTGATCGAAGGAAAGGGGGAGGAGATGGAGGAGACGAAGAGGACGGCGTTGGGACGGGCGAGCAGCAGGAGCATCAGCCGTTGCCACCGCCGATGCCACCGCCGCCGCCTTTGCCGCCGCCACCGCCCCCGCCACTCGCGGTTGGCACGCGTGCAGACCTCGAGGTGGAGCAGCACGCCCTGAGAGTGGAGAGCCGTTTGGTATTGGCGCACCGAGCCCTGGTATCATACGAGAAACGGAAGGAGGAGAAAGAGGAGGAGCGAGAAGAAGAGGAAGGAGAAGAGTAGGATAGGGGAAGGGCAGAAAATCAAGTACTGCTGTGCTGCTTGTTTTGTGTGTACCTGATGCAAACGGTAGTGCTCTGTGTGCGGACAGTTTTATGATCGTGAAGGTCGTATATACTCCCATGCATACATATAAGACACTGCGTCATACCAGGTATGCAGTACCAGATACAAAGCAACTGCAAAGGTACTGATGCTCAGATAAGGTTATCATGGTTGGTATATACGATGTAGAAATATCCTGGGGCGTTGTGATATTATATGAATATGCGATGGAATGGAGTATTGATACAGAGTGAAAAATTGTTTTGGGCCATTGCAGACTGACTGCTGTATGTGTGCTCTTCTTCTCTTCTACTGATCATTGTTTATGCAGCACGCATGCTATGTACGTACGTAAAGTAGGAGGAGTATAAGCGGGGTAGGTGCTTTTAAAACGTAATCGTATAGCAGTTACTGTGCCCTTTGTTGGCGATATGAAATATGTACTTGCACCTGTCTGATCACGGCATTCGAATCTTGATGCGTACATTAATGGAGTTTGTATTTCCGCGCACTGCTATTGGATGGTTAAAATGTTGTTCTTGAGTCGTTGTTGTTCGGTGATCAAATAGTACACTTCGGAGCTTGTTATGCATCCGGATTATCACCCTGTCATGCATCAACTTTCCTTGTGTGGAAAATCGCTCGAAGGCTCTTGATTATGCCAGCAGCTCGTGGTAAGGAGAGATCATGTTACCCCGATGATAAGTTGGCATAAATAACTACTGCTGTGACCTTGAAACCGTAGCACGCGGTCGAGTAGATTACGTTTGCGTGTGAAAGGGGGATGGTGAGATTATATATCGGCAATGCCCCGAGGCTGGGCGCGGGGTGTACAAGGCTACTAGTAGGACGTTTCCTGAAAAATTCCCGAGGTGTTACGTGAATAGTATTGTGTTGTTCACTTCGTCGAGATTGACTTGAAGTTACTGAGGCTTCCTGTGAGCACTTCGGAATGGATACGCCCTCTGGTTTGCACGTAATACATTGATTGACTGATTAATTGATTGAACGAGTATTTGACAATGGAGAAGTTTATTGAGTTTCTGACTGGGTTTCTGGGGTTTCTGTGGGGTTAAGGTTGGGTTGCGGTTTTTTATTGATGATTCGCAGGCATTGAAAATTCAGCCTGTTTACTGATTAAAATATTGGATACTACTGTGCGGATATACTGTTTTTGGCTCAACCGTGATCGGGAGCTGTACTGTTGATTGTCAGGGAGATATTCAATGATGATAACGGCTGGCCTGGTAGTTCCGAGAATACATTGTACGGTATTGAGATTTGTATTGAGGATCTTTCAGGAATTGAGAATCTTGCACGTGTATTGGTTTTGAAGTTAGTACTACTGCGAAAAACTTGTGTCGACTTATATACACCGAGGTGATGACCGTTTGATTATCGCAGACTGATGTCCCTAGTTTCGGCAGCTGAGTGGTTTGGGAAGACTGCTGAAGTTTGAGCCAGTATGGTTTAGATTTGGGTATTAGAATTTGAATGGATTTGCTTGAATTTCTGGTATTCGGTGCTTTGAATTTGCTTGAGGTTTTGGGACATTGTGGTCCACATTCGGTACGTGAATTTGGAATGTGTTATATTGATTCGGGATGATGCTTTGTGGTTTTTGGGACCGCTATGAGTTGTAACCATGCTATTATGATATTGTGATGGTTTATTGCCATACTGTTCGCCATGCAGGGAGGATATTGGTTGATGGGGCTGAACACCTGTTTGGTATGCATACTGCGGATGTGGTGTCGCACAGTATCGATCAGAAAACGCTTATGCATGCATCGCTCTACAATGCATGGAAAAATCCTGAGTATCCACAACCAATGCCTGGAAAGATCCTGAGTATCGACAACACGAAGCCGTCTGTATATTGGGCGAAACGCGATGACCGGCGGAACTACTGCACACACCGCAGCAGCACATGCAGTAGACAATTTCCAGACAGTTCTTGCTGCCCTAAGGTTGTCGTAATCGCTCGTGGTGGTGCGCTTTGTATTCTCCCCCAATTCCGGGGGCGCAATAAGCTAAAGTGGCCCCTGAGGCGTCGTTAACAAAAGTGCCCCCGGGGGCACATTTATCACTCCCGATTATTATATGTTGGTAGTCACCGCCATCGAGTGCACCACAACCTTCAGACGTGAACAAATAAACCTGTTCGATTTTAGTACCGTCCAGAGCCGTAGCGGTACATGATGTGTTCAGAGTCAATGCCATGAAAAAACAACTCGTAAGGTTCACTTACGCCTGGAACACCGGCGGCGTAAATATTTTGTTTCCAAGACAAACTGGTCATTGACTAGGTAGGTTCTATGCGTCGCAGACACCTTAACAGCACTCGAGCACTGGAGATTCCTAGGTCGTTCGAAGGACGGTGGATACTTTTCCCTTTGCTCTCGTCTCGAACTGGAAAAACGCGAAAAAGACGACCTGTTTTCCTCGTGGGCGATTTTATTTTAGTATCGGTGATGCACGACGATCGCGCCGCTGCCTTTTCTATTAGCACCACACGGCTATAAGTCATCGATTTACTGGATGGTTCACGCGCATAAGCACCAACAATGGATAGTGTTCAGGGCCCGAGTCGTGTCGCCAACACCAACATTCGTCTCATGTGTTCCACCTTGTTCTCACTTGTTGGAGCACTGATTCGTCGTCTTTACGCGAGTGCCCACCGGTTGTAGCCGATGTTTCCATGCCCTTTTTCCACAACGTGCAGGTGTAATTAGTGGCAGAGGGGCATGCAATTATTCAATGCCTTGCAACCCTGGGGACGATTAAGCTTGAAAACCGTCATATTAGACGTATTGGCGGTTGTTTGGACCTCGTGCACCAGTGTGCTGCAAACGTATCATGTTCGTGGTGTAGAGAGGGCTGCGCATGAGTCAGAGCGTCTCACGGAGACACCCGCCGTCGATCGTGCCCATCCAATTGCTCCAAGGACGCATTAATGTGGCAAACAGCATACGTCAGTTTTTTTTGTCGTTGCGAATGTTCAAAAGCGCGGATACGCAATGCCGGCAGCGTCTCTTCTTCCTGGTTGTGGGTTTGAGGTTGTGCCAGGACTAGGAGGTTGCTAGTACAAATTTGTCTTGGGTTTTTAGGTGTGGCTTCAAGCGTACACTGCCTTTGGCGTGGTGAATTATAGTCCGCCCGATACACCAAACCATCCGTACTAGTTGGATGACTGGGGCCATATGCAGTAACTGAATGTTACTCCCATGCTCAGCAAATATGGGAAATGCATAACCATTCGCTGTACATCAGATACCCGGCTGATATTTCGCCCGTATGTATGTTTCGATGTCTACGAGAGAGGTTATGGTGATTTGCAGGATCATGTGACACACTCTAAACCGTGGACAAGCGGTTAGACAATCATATCGTGCCACGGATATATGTTCGGGCCACGGAGATACGTTGTACGCCTTTTGCCGAACAGAGGCCGTGCTGGAAGCACTGCAGAGGGAAATCCCGAACTATTTGCCTTTGAATACTCCCTAACCGGCCTCAAGGTAATGGTCCATAATGTCGTGTATCTCGGCAGTGCCCAGTTGCCTGTCTCTTACATCGAAAGCTGTACTCCGGTGATAGTGGTTTACATGTTGTAATAGACGTGTGCTGGAACCGTGTGCTGTGACGGAGACTTCGTTTCCAAAGGGGAGATTATCGACTCGTTTTCCTTCACACTCTGTTCTCTTGCGCCGCTTTTTTCTGCAAGGTATCAGAGGCGGTCCTACTCAAGAGCCACTTTTAATCGCCACCCGCAGCAATGCCCAAGAGCCCACTAGCTCTGTATCTGGCCAGCAAGAACAAGCCTTGTCCAACGTATTCCTGTAAATCGACGACCAGTCAAACGAGGAGGGCTCTACCGCTGCCGAGCAAGCTATGCTGTCCATGTAAGGCCAAAAGGCGAGCAAACTCGCATACGATCTCCACATCAGTCTACCAATGAGCCTCGCAACTTCAGCGCAGACTTCGCTGAATCACGTGGTGGTGTGCATATATATCCTGTAGGGCTGCCATGGCACCTTGGCCGCAGAATTTGGGTGTGTCTGTAGCCTTACTGTTGCACATACAGTGTTGGGCATTCGCCGAGAACAGGTGTACCTACGCACTTTGAGCCATGTTTAGGTACAACGGTCCGCAGGCCCAATATCAGGCGGGCCAGGAAGCCTTTTCCGGGGTACATTACGCAAGTGTACCTATAAATAGCTCAAAAGTGCGTAGTAGGTACACCTATTTCTTTGGCTAATCTCCTATAGTATAACACAACTTGCAGGCCTGCCATAGCCCATCCAGCCGATAAGTACCTAATAAATTCCAAAATATATCGATGTCTCCTGTTCGTGTGATATGCACTGCTGTAGATCAGTGGGACTTACTTACGGTAATTCCTACGTAGCGAGGGCAAGAGCGCATCAAGCGCCGCTGTGATACATTCGAGTTTGATCATTTCGTATTTCGATATTTTGTCTAAGACCCCGCCGCCGCCGCCAATCGTTCATGAATTTGAACAGTTTCCCTCAAATAATAGCGGGAGCCGTCATCGCCCCTACAATGCACAGCTTACTCCTCTCGGCTGTTCTGTAAACCACGCAAGATTCTTCAGGTGCGAGTAGAATCCTATAACAGCTGGTCGTTATTCTGTACAACAAGTCGTTTTTTTTCCAGCGAGGTATATATACTCTTCAATTCCTCACGAACTAATTCGGTACCTAGTGTTGTACCTCTTGCCGACTCACGCACTCGACCCAAACTGGCTTCCAGGCAATTGTATCACGAGGGTGGGCACGCAACTGTTGTCGCGCATTCTCGCCAGCGTTGCACATGCTTATGCACGCGACTGAGGTTTCGATAGGCGACTACCATTAACGCTAGGACTGGCAGTGTGGTGTAGGTGAAACTCGGTCTCTACAAGGTTGGAGGGGCTGGGGGGGGGTTGGGTGAGAATCGTCAAGACCTAAAAGGCTACCGGGTGGATTTGCCCAATGTACAGCGCGGTGGTGTTTTATCCGGGTAATAATATATATCGGCCCAGCCCCAAGCCCCCTTTCCAGCGTTGCTGTCGCTGACGGGTTCGACCTCCGCCCACAATGCGACCGGCATCGCGCCACCGTGCTGAAAGATGCCAACGAACAACCACTGACCCCTATCCCTAGCCCCACAGCTCACCGGTAAATGACTCTCGTTGGTACCCATAGCAAACATCTTCCTGCGCTGCTCAGGGATTTTACGCGCTTCTCCCTGCGTGTTTTCACGTTGGCCCCTCTAGAGCTAACTGCTGTGCCCCCGTCTCGAGCCCCCCATAGCCCTAGGACGCATGCTATCTTGAGGCAGAGGTGCACATGCATGCAGTACATTTTCAGAGGTTCCTCCCTTGAGGAACTCTATACTAACAGTAAGTAAAAAAATGATGTGCACCTGCATACAGTAGTACATTTTCTGAGGTTTCCTCCCTTGAAGAAGGTCTATACTATTAATAATAGTAAGTTAAAAAAAAACTGATATTTGGAAAAAGTGCTGCCCGATGAACAACCCCGTATGGCCTCTACCCTACGCAAGTACACAGCGAGACACATGGCAACACAAAAGACTGAAATCCCGACGAGGAGAGCTTTTGGGTTGAGCCGACGAGCCTGTGATCCTTCCGAAACCGTTTCAGCCTAACAAAAAAAAAGTGCTACGTATTTCATACCTCTATCGCAGCAAAAGCTTCCAAGTATAAACATGAAAACCGTTCGTTGCAAAACCAAGAAAGGCGTTTCCGACGAATTTGGGTTAAGGAGCCT
Organism: Saccharina japonica; assembly: GCA_008828725.1. NCBI lineage: Eukaryota > Phaeophyceae > Laminariales > Laminariaceae > Saccharina > Saccharina japonica. Next base: position 191,240 of record MEHQ01003752.1, on the reverse strand, counting down.
CTATTAATAGTCATTCAGAAAGCGTTTCAGCCAAAAAAGGGTATACCTCTATCATCGCAGCACGCGTCGAAAACGATTTGGGGAAGGTGCGTTATTACAGTACGTACAAGACACCTCACAAGAAACAGGCTAACAAGAAAGCCACAGGATGAAATTTGGAGGGAAATAAGAAATTCGGTGGTAGTCGTTATCTTGAAATTAGTGTAGAAATAAGCACCTTCTCTCGAATAAGAAACCCAGCCTGGAGCGGATTTCCTCTTTCTTATTAGGTGTCTTGTAACTGTAATTATTTGGTGGGGTTCCTGCCAGCGAGGAACTTGCGTAGTAGCCGATATCGTTGAAATGTCAGTATTGATTGGTAGCGCTTCGACGTGACTGTTGACGTACGCTACGACGGTAGAGGTGCACCTGCATACAGGCCATATTCTGAGGGCGGTGACTTGAGGAACCTCTATACCTGCAGTAGTCTCTAAAAACTGATTTAGGAGGAAATTAAAAGTGCTGTACGAAATATACCCGAGATGAACAAATCCCATGACCGAAGTATGTAACCTAGAAACAACAGTATATCACAAAAATGAAATTATGATAAACTTTGGGTTACGAATTCCCCCGTCATTCAGAGAGTAATTTCAGCCAAAAAACGGTACACCTATCATACCTCTATCGCTATGCTTTGGGCCATGGGATTGGTGATGTGGGGCTGGACTTTTGTTTTTTGTTTGCTCTCTGGATGAAGTGGACACAAGCAGTTATGGGGGTTCGGCAGTGTACCCGTACTACCTCTAACCCCCCAACCTCAACTGTTACTCCTTGCATACCCCAGACAGATAAATATAAAGCGATACTGCTGTAGATCGCCTAGCTCCTATGCGTAGCCGGCAGTTGACGCGTGCTATATACGATAGAGGTAGAGGTATATCGTTTTTTGGCTGAAACGTTTTCTGGGTGACGGGGCTCCTTAACCCAAAATCGTCGGAAATTAATTATCGTGTGATTACATATTATTTCATTTTATGCACAAGCCATAATAAGGCGTTTTTTATCGGGTAGCACCTTTATTTTCCACCACACAATAACCAGTTTTTGACTTACTGTAGTATTACTTGGACTAGAATGAATTAGTATTGAACCATTGTTTTACTTAGTATTACTGCAGTGTATATTAGTATTGTCCGCGTTCTTGTGCAGTCAGCATGCCCCGGATCTGCGCACGTAAGCGCTCCACCTCAGCGGCAATAACTTCCCCCGGTGATTGTCTTTGATATCATGTTGTGTGCTCCTGGACGTGGTCGCAGGCGTCTGCCCGTCCGGTTCCGATACCCCGTTCGGTTGGGAGGGTGCCGTCGCGGTGTATTCAATGGCGACGTCGGAGTCAACGCGGAGGTTCTGGAAATTGCTCTAGGTGTGCTTGGCTCCCTCACTCTTGGTGCTATACTCTGTGCTGCAAGCGCTGCAGCTGGCGTTGCTAAACGTCTCAAACACGCAACCCCACGTGCGACGAGACTCGCCTTACGAGCACAGACCCTTGCCCTTCGGGTGCTGGTTCAGGTGACGCGACGCGTCGCTGTCGGATAACTAGCCGTTGTTTCTCCTCGTCTCGAGGGTCGTGGTTACTCTCGATAGCATGGCCTTGACAGGAGAGAAAAGGGTTGCGTTCCAGTCCAGAAACAAGCATGGTGGAAATGCGAACTGGAACACAGGCCGGCCAGCCTGGTCAACCATTGTTTCCCGAGATGGTGTCAGTTGCGGTCGCGGATGCCGTCTCGTTACAACCAGCGGATACGAAGGTCTTCGGCTCCTTCGCCTTGTTATAATCCCTATTTCTGTGCCACACCACACACTCGCTGCCAACTCGTTTCCTGTCGAGGAATAGATTGCACCACTGTCCATCATGGTCTTGAATAATCCATCTTTCGAGTCAAAACCCCGCCCGCCACCGCGAGCCACTGCTGCAAGTCTCGTGTCCCCTAATCCCTTGCTTGTCGAAGTCGTCATCAAACTCGAGGGGCAGCTTCCCGCCGGCGGCGGCCGGACGGGGGTTAGCTCACAAAGCAGACGCAGAGACGATGTGAGCACCGTCGTCCTGCGACTGACGTGGTGCTCCCTGCTCGAACTAGTCCGCGTGACCGTGAGAGGCGGTATTCTTGTGAAAAGAACATCAAGTATGTCCAACGGTGGCCTTGGGATTTCCCTTGCCGCTTGAAGAGGTTATGTGATTCCAATAATTGTGGTCCTTGCGTGAGATTGATTGGTATGTTGGCCACCTTGTGCTTGTAGTCGTTACGCGCGTAGTGCCCCTGCTTGCCACAGTTGTGAAACAGGTCGGTGCATCCAATATTACCATGGCGATTCCACGCCACACGATCACCCCCGACGACTCCACCGATATGCTTTGTCTCGTTTAAGGATCTGTGCCGTGTGGCGATCTGCGCCTGTTCGATGTCGCAATGTGGGGTCTTATTAGTGCACAATGCGCTTGGTGTTCACGTAGTCTGCGGGGAAACCTCGGATGGATGCAAATAGCACATGACCTGTGATTGGGGTCGGATAAGAACCAGCTCGCCCGCCCCTCTCTTTCCGAAATCAGAGTGCGCGGGAGAGTCTTCTCCGTGGAAAAGGGGCCTCCGGATATTGGCCGTGCTTCATGCTGACGATGACCAGCCATTCAATGGTTGCACGGACAACCTCATGCCACGTGGCCTCTTGTTCACCGACCAACTGATGTACGACCTTCTACCGGAGTCCACGTTGGTTCCAACTGGTCTCATTGTCGACGTCTGTTTACTTCTTGAGGAGGTATTGTCCTCTCAACCGGGAGAAGTCGTCAACGATTATCGTCATCCTGTACCCCCATCAACACCAGCTGGCGGGGGGCTCTTCCTGGACAGGTCGACGAACAGGTGTTACAAGGGCCTGGTGGAGCGGCGGCTAGTCGTTCATAGCACACCCATCCTCTCCCCCTTGGCCCCCAAACATGAAGCACGCTAATTCTAGGCTTCGGGCAACTTGGTTCAAATTTCGCGTGCAGTCTCACGCAGCCCTTCATCATGGGAAGAGGCAAGTGAAACACGTAGAAATTTGCTCATATAAACATAACCATTTCATTTATCCCGGTACCATTTCAGCGGCAGCGACAGAAGCATGGTTGGCCATGGTGCCCTATACGTACGATTCAGACAGTCTACGCACGAAAGACTAGATGCCGTCCAGCATGTAGATGCTTCCTCCTTCCGAACAAGAGTGGTATTGTACACTTGCAGCCCCACAGCGCGCAGTGGTGACAGCTTGAAGCGGAGTCCCGGCATATGCAGCACGTGTAGTGGCTGTTTCGTGCTCCTGTCATTTCCTGCACGGGACGCGGGGGGCATCTTTTGCCCTGGGTAGGGGGGCAGTACTGTCACAAACGAGCGTGCGGTGCGCGTGTCATACGTGCTAGAGTATAATAACCAGCTTCGCCAGGCCACATGTATATCATTCATGATCGAGGCTATTATTCTCCTCTTCTAGCCTCTGGCCTCAATAGAAATTCCACATACTCTACAACACGTGTATTATCGTTTCCAGTCACGGGCCAGGTCTCTTTATCTCTTCATCCTGTGGCCCTGACTTTATAGCGCAAGCTCAAGCTTCATCCGAGTTCATGTGCAAGACTGACACCTGCAATCCCGTTGTTCCAACCGTCCTGCTGTGCGTACGGCTGAGCCATCTCTTAGCTGTCTCTGCCAGTACTCTTCTTCGCAGGGGAACACCGAGGATAACGAGCAATCTAGGTGGAGCCAGAGGAGGAGGCGAGGGATGTTGTGCGCCAGCGCAACAGACCTCTACGTCCCCTTTAGGAAGGCATACGCCTTCGGGGTCGGGGGAATAATCCACAGTATTCCCTTTTGGCCCCACACCATGATCTCTACTGGAAACCCCTCGGACCCTTGGTATCCCGCCGCAACAGCAGTACCTGCTCGGTAGGGCCGGTGTGTCACTGGCGGTACTCCTGGTTCTGGAGATGTGAGATACTCGCATCGCCTACTCCAAGCTGGTGGCGTAACCTGCCATCGGTAAGAGCTAGGATGATGCTGTCGCGCTTGCCACATTCGATCCCGCAGTCCTTCCGTTATCTGACAAAGCGATGACGAGAGCCCTACCCCTGAGGGTCGTTCGAATACTACGGCCCTACAAAGGCCTTTTTGATTCGCCACGTTTACGCTAGCGTGTTGGATGATTACTTGAGGCGTTAAAGGGACTTACACAGAGCTGGGAGGGGACTGGGCGCAGAGGCTCCAATACGTGTATCCATATAAACCACGTACCAGATATAAAATGCTGCAATACAGCGCCAACGATAATCATTGCCGTACGGATCCCCAGTTTACTACTTAATTTGGGTTGGACGGTCGTACGAGGGGGTGACCAATTTCGGCAACAACAACGCGGACATGCTACTATTAATACGATAGAGGCAGCACTTTTTAACATTTCTGACTGTCAGGGCTCCTTAGCTGAGGTGTCAATCAGTGAGCCCGGTTCTCTTCAAGGCGTGCCTTGTCGTTGGAAGGCCATCCCTGTTTTACACTCGTATGCATGCTTCGTACACCTAAGCTAATGGGATTGTTCTGATTTTGGTTTATTTTTTTTTTGCCAGCTTAAGGGGTTGAGATTGGTAGCTCCTATACTACAAACAAGATAAGCAAGTGAGTAAGAGTGAGAGCCTCACCCCTAGAAGGCAAGCACGCGCCAACAAGATCAATGTGTGCTGCAGTACGAACTATTACAGGGCGATTCATGGGCCATGACCCCAACCTGCGGGTCGGGTCGGGAATTTCGTGAAATTTCACGGTGCGGGTCGGGTCGGGTCGGGTCGGGTCGGGTCGGGTCGGGTTGGGCCAGGTCGGGGTTGGCCGGATCGGGTGGGACCGGTTCGGGGTTAGTCGGATCGGGTAGGGTCTGGTATGGTCTCGTCGGGTCGGGTTGGGTCGGGTCGGGTCGGGTCGGGTCGGGTCGGGTCGGGTCGGGTCGGGTCGGGTCCGGTCGGGTCGGGTCGGGTCGGGTCGGGTCGGGTCGGGTCGGGTCGGTCGGGACGGGTCGGGTCGGGTTGTTTCGGTGGTCGGGTCGGGTCGGGTCGGGTCGGGTCGGGTCGGTCGGGTCGGGTCGGGTCGGGTTGGGTCGGGTCAGAAGAGTCCTTAGGTCGGGTCGGGTCGGAGTGGTCGGGATCGGTCGAGTCAGGTTATGTCGGATCGGGTCGGGTCGGGTCGGGTTGGGTCGGGTCGGGTAGGTCGGGTCGGGTCCGGGTTCGGTCGGGGTTAGGTCGGGTGGGGTCGGGTCGGGTCGAGTGGGGTCGGGTCGGGTCGGGTCAAGAAGTTTCCTAATGGTCACGGATCGGGTCCGGTTAACGTTACAACGCATGCTATCTTAAGGTAGAGGTCCACCATGTTTTTGCCTCATAAGGGTGGTCACTTGAGGAGCTCTACTCCTCACCCTAAACCTGAATTTTTGACGAAACAAAAAGTGCAATGATCCCCGATGAGCAAAATGTCATGGCCTAAGTATACAATGAACAGTATTGCAACACAAAAATGAGTGAAAATTCGACGATTTTGGGTCAAGGAAGCCGACCATTCAGAAATAAATTTCAGCCAAAAAAAAGGTACAGTAGTGCCTCTATCCTAGCACGCGACTTACACGGCCCGACCCGGTCTGATCCGCGAGGTTTGACCTAAGCAGTGAATAGAATAGCCCTGCTAAAATCCAGGGTGCATTATGCCATGCCAGCCAGTATTCCATTATCTTGACGATCGAGAGGGGGCAGGGCGTCAGATGCTTGCTGGCACAACCCAATACACCCAGCAGGCGGAGAAAGGTACCCTTTCCCTTCGTACCGCCCGGTTGAAAAACCACGCACTACAGTAGTACGTATACCATAGAATCTCCATCCTGCGTCGCGACTCCATCTTGATACGAGCACAAAATCGGCAGGTGGTTGGGCTTACTATTCTATTTCGCTGTTCTGTTTTGTTGCTCGGCGTTTAGTGTGATACTTCAGGCTGAGAGTTTAGCACACTCGGCTTTTCACTCTCTCTCTCGCCAGTCCTCTCTATTGCGACTACGAGGGGACATAGAAATCAGGACCAACTACGCTTAGTAAAAATACTGGAATGTATAGGATGTTTGTCTATTATGTGATCTGGGTTCCCCCGTACAAGTCTTCCTCTGTCTTGCGATGCACAGCTTTTCTCCTGTATTTCGATCTGGACTAAAGCTCACACTACATCCAGTAGCGCGTCACCGCAATCTGCCCCGTGGCCACGGCACAGGTTCCGGCAGCTCTCGAGTGGACGAAAGCAAGGAAAGAAGAAAAAAAAAAGGTGAAATCTGCGATAGTGTACGTGTACGTGTACGGCACCCTGGGCTTCCTTGGTGTCTACAACTACAGTAGTAGATTCGAATAATGGCGCAACTACGCCGCGCGGGCCTTTCAAATTAAGAGCGTGCTACCTCAACAACAGCAGGCATATCCCAGCAAAATTCGTCGCGAGCGAGTTGACGAGATAACTAAGGAAGCATTCACTGGACCCTTCGCGCGACGACGAAAAGCATGCCACCCTGCTGCTTGTAGAGGGGGGGGGTACGCACTGCGGTACTGCTGTAGGTTTGATCAGGTTCGGAACAGCAGGAGAGGCCTACACCTCGTCCAAACAAGTACGGCGTTGAGAAAAAGGTAGGCGCAACTGGATGACGAATGTTCATCAACCATGGGCAATATTCGTAGGAATAAAAGGCACACTAAAAAAGCACACACGCACATATAAACGGGGCTGCGCAGGTCTGGGGTTAGTCTCCTTGAAAGCCCCCTAGATAACGACCAAACGCAACTATGGTACGTATGACTTCGGTGTTACCAACGGTTTACGGGCACCGTCAGCGCCCAGCAGCGCACGACGAGTAGGGCCAGGCTGCTTCGCGCCTACTGTGCCGTACGACTCCTTGCATCGTGAACTCAGAAAACAAATTTACATCACCCCTAATTCACGCGCAGCGGTGATGGTGTATATTCGGCATTTTGTAATCGTCAATTTTCCCTCTGATATTCCAAGATGCCAAATCTCATTTGGAGCAAGGTCCCACCTGTCGGAACACACTTAGGGTCCAAACACCTGCCCCTAACCGTGGCATGGGGATCGCAAAACAAATATTCGCACCGTACCGTACCTTGGTCGGGGCGGGGCAGAAGATGCCGAAGTTATGATAACCCCCGACATGTAAAAGCTGGGAGAACAACAACAAAGACGAGATTTGAGAGCCAAACGTGAAAGGGGCGAGCAAAGCACAAGACACAATACAACAACCACAACAGGCTGCCTGCCCTACACGATGTTTTCATAGCCCCACCGCCCACCCCCAAATGCAATCTCCGTCTCGAAAGGGATGCCTGGTCAATGGTCAAATGACCAAGGCAGGCAACAAATCAGTGTGTTCCCGCCCTCGGCGCAATGTCATCCGTATATCCCACCGCCCTGCCCACACCATATTTTCTCCCGACCCCTTTTTTGTAATTCCAGAGCAGGAGTTCTGGTCTCCCCCCATCAAATTCTGAAGGGCCCCTTTATCCCCCAACGCCGATTTTAGCTGGAGTTCGGGAGGGGGGGGGGGCAAGCAGCGGTGCCGGCAGCATCGTCCCACGTGCGAAATAACAGCAGGTCCTCAAAGCAAAGCTAGTCCGCACGCAGAGAGAGCATCATACCCCAAGCAAGCAAGCAAAAATACTTCGGAACTACAAGCCACCTGCCCTCTCAAGAAGGTTCGAGGAGACTGCCATCGATCAACCATTCGACCACAGTCACGATACTACCGGTATCTGGCTTCTGTCCGAATAATCGTTAAGTTGTGCGTGTTCTACATTAGCAAAAAACAGTAGTACCCCAAAACGAGCAACAAAAACCCAAAAACACAATCGATCGATCGTCGATTGTTTCGTTTTATTTTCGTATTGGGCTGTAAACTTCCAAAACTCCATCAACGTCTTCCTCCCCTGCCACGCTCTCCCCCACCTCTCCCCCTCCCCCCCCCTCATCGCCATTTGTTCATTTTCTACACTATTTGAACCTCTCCCACCACCTCTCCCCCCACCCCCCCCCGTCCTACCCCCCTCGCCTTGCCCCCCCCTGCCTCCAAAACTACCGCCACCTCCACCACGAGCTCCTACAAAACTGCCCCCGCCCCCAACCCTCGCTCCGCCTTGGCCTCCGTGCTCGGGAAACCCTCGCCCAGGGCTCGCCCGCCCCCCAAAGCCACCACTACCACCACCACCCCTACCGCCACCACCACTACTACCACCACCACCACCACCCCGACCACCACCACTGTTGAAAGCGTTGACCCCGCTTCCATCACCGCGCCCGCCCCTGGCTGCTCCTAGAGTAGCAGTGGGGATGGCCACGGGGGTGGCGGTGGGGGCAAGGCCCACCCGGAGCGGCGCGAATAGTTCCTCTTCGCTGACCCCGTCGCCCCCGAAGTTACCGCTGCCGTTACCTCTGCCGTTGCCGTTACCGCTCGTGTTACCGCTGGTGTTACCGCTTGTGTTACCGCTGGTGTTACCTCTACCGTTACCGTTGTTATTACCGTTACCGCTATTGTTACCGTTACCGCCGCTGAAAGCGCCGCGACCGCTGCTGAAAACGCCGCTGGAGTTGCTGTTGTTGTTGTTGTTGTTGTTGTTGTTGTTGTTGTTGTTGTTGTTGTTGTTGTTGTTGTTGTTGTTGTTGTTGTTGTTGTTGTTGCTGAAGGTGTCGTTGTTTCGCTGCTGGTAGCTCTGGCCTCCTCCTGCGGGCATGGCGCCCCGTCGCACGGAGTCGTCCTGTTCACGCCTCTGCATGACTCGGAGCTGCTTCTGCTGCTGCTGTTGCTCCTCCGTGCCCTGTCGAGTAATGGTCGGGTTTGTTTGTTGGTTGGGTAATTGGTTGGTTGGTTGATTGTTTTTACTGACATTTCTTAAAAGCGGAGTCATTGCCGATGCCAATCGCAAGGTTAGGGTTAGGGTTTGTATAAAAGAGAGGGAGAGGGGCAGGGAGAGGGGAAGGGGAGGAGGATTGAGGCAGGGAGAGGCAGAGGGAGAGGCAGAGATAAAAAGAGGGGGAGAGGGGAGGGAGAGGGAGCCGCGACGGGGAAGAGGGAGAGGAGGGGGGGTGAGGAAAGGAACAGAGGGAGAGGGGGAGAGGGGGGGGGGGAGGGGGGGGGAGAAGAAAGGAAGAGAGGGGGGGGGGGGGGGGGGGCGGGGGGGGGGAGGGGGGGGGAGAAGAAAGGAAGAGAGGGGGGGGGGGGGGGGGGGCGGGGGGGGGGAGGGGGGGGGAGAAGAAAGGAAGAGAGGGGGGGGGGGGGGGGGGGCGGGGGGGGGGAGGGGGGGGGAGAAGAAAGGAAGAGAGGGGGGGGGGGGGGGGGGGCGGGGGGGGGGAGGGGGGGGGAGAAGAAAGGAAGAGAGGGGGGGGGGGGGGGGGGGCGGGGGGGGGGAGGGGGGGGGAGAAGAAAGGAAGAGAGGGGGGGGGGGGGGGGGGGCGGGGGGGGGGAGGGGGGGGGAGAAGAAAGGAAGAGAGGGGGGGGGGGGGGGGGGGCGGGGGGGGGGAGGGGGGGGGAGAAGAAAGGAAGAGAGGGGGGGGGGGGGGGGGGGCGGGGGGGGGGAGGGGGGGGGAGAAGAAAGGAAGAGAGGGGGGGGGGGGGGGGGGGCGGGGGGGGGGAGGGGGGGGGAGAAGAAAGGAAGAGAGGGGGGGGGGGGGGGGGGGCGGGGGGGGGGAGGGGGGGGGAGAAGAAAGGAAGAGAGGGGGGGGGGGGGGGGGGGCAAGCTCGAGAGAGGAGACCAGAAAGTTAGAGCTACAAAGTGACAGATGCAAGGCAGACACAGGAGATAGGGCAAAAAAGAGAGGGACGAAAAAAGAGGCCAAGAAACCCCACCCTCCAAACACCCCCAACAACACCAAACACCAAAACCAACCTGCTGCTACGCGCAACAGGAGCGCTAAGGCCCCATCCCCGCCTACTCCATGCCCCGGTCACCTCCTTCTCAAACAAAACCGTCCTCTACCACCACAAACAAAAAACGTCGCGGCCGCAATTAAAGCTTCTCCCCCACACCAACCCCGGCCCCCGCCCACTACAAGCAGCTTCACCATCACCAAAAACAACCTTCCGTATATCTTAACAATGAACTGGTACTAGTACGCCATGAGTAACACAGCACACCGCCCGAGGGTATACAAAAACAAAAATATGACACGCCGCGTGTATTGTTTTCGCTAGGCACGCGGGGGGGGGGGGGGGGGGGGGTTCTCTAAAATCGAGGGGAAGTGAAGATTAAAAAAAAGATATTTGTTTATTTCGTCCTGTGATCACAACGCTCCGGTTGGTTTTCCATGGTGGCCTCCGGAGGTGTGGTGTCATCCCTCGCATAGCCCTATAATCACGCGGGACGACACTCCCAAACAATACTCCGGTATACCTGGTTTACTTGTTTGTTCGTCGCAGCATACACCGTACATGTGCGGCCGTACATGCCACAACAGCATGAACGTTTCGCGTTAACGTGCCGCTTGACCAGTACATACACATAAAATGACGGAATACGCCGCACCTGCTGCTGCTGCCGCATGCCCCCACCCCCTTGCTGTTGACCAAAGCCCCCACCCCCACCCCCACCCCCACCCCATCCCCCACTTCCACCACCGCCTCCACTCTGTTCAAACCCTCCCGCCCCCTGGCGGACCCCGTTGATCTCTGCGGCGAGCATGTCGGCACTGTAGTCCTGTTGCACCCCGGCACGACGCGCTCTGGGGGGGGGGGGGGGGGGGGGGTGGAGTGAAGGGGACGGAGGGGGCGAGAAAAGGGAGGTTGCACTCATGTCATGCATGACCGTAATCATGTGAGCATAAACCCTGGCATCCCTACAATTCCGGGACGGAGAAAGAACGTCGGGCGTTCGCCGCCCAGGCAGACATTGCTTACACCAAGCGCGAAGCGCCCGTGAGGTGTTGGGCGACAGGTATGAAGGGCGAGCTACATCCTACGAAAAAACGATCGTGAGGCAGGGTTTCATTACCTTGTGTGCATTTTCTTACAGGGGGGGGGGGGGGGGGGGGGGGGGGGGGGGGGGGGGGGGGGGGGGTAAGGGAGGACGAGGCGTGCTTTCGTGAGGCATGTGCGGATGAAGATACAACAAGGCAGGGGAGGGGGGGGCAGGGTGCAGAGAGAGATAAGACGTGAGCAGCGAAAAAAGGCTGGAGGGGAGAGAAGGAGGGAAAATAAAAGGGGGGGGTGGGTATACTCATGTCGTGCACGGCCGTAGTCGTATGACCATAGACCCTGGCACCCCTCTAATGCCGGGATGGGGCACTCATGTTATGCAAGGCTGTGGTTGTATGAGTCCTATATAGACCCTCGTATCCCTACAATGCCGGGACGAAGCACCTTGGGCATCCAGGGGGGGGGGGGGTACTTCATTTTCATGCATGGCCTTAGTCGTATGACCATAGACCCTCGCATCCCTACAATGCCGGGACGGAGCATGTCGGGTTTTCACCGACCAGGCAGACTTTGCTAGCACCAAGCGCGAAGCGCCATGAAGTGTTGGGCGGGTCGCATAAAGGGGGTATATAGGAGCGGGAGAGGGAGAAGGAGGGACGGAGGGAGGGAAGGAAGATGGTGCTTGTAGATTGCTCACCTGGATAATGTCGCGGCCGTTGCTTGAGACATCCTCCTGAGGGTGAGTAATCTTCCTCAACAGAAGCCTCTCCATGTGCACTCTCAGGTACTTGACCAGCGTGGCGGCTCTCCGTTCAGCCCTGAAGTGGAGCCACTTGTCCACCGTGATGGCCTGACCACGGGCGAAAACGGGCGGGTGGGGGCGGGGGGGGGGGGGGGGGGGGGGGGGGGGGGGGGGGGGGGGGGGGGGGGGGCGTGCTCATTTGTTGCTTACCTTAGCCATTTGACCATCGACCACGCATCCCGTTCGAGAAGGAGAAGGGGGGGGTACTCATGTCGTGTATGGCCGTAATCGTATGGCCATAGACCCTCGCGTCCCTATAGTGCCAGGGCGGAGCATGTTGGATTTTCATCAACCAGGCAGACATTACTAGCACCAAGCGCGAAGCGCCGTGAGGTGTTCGGCGAGTCGCATAAAGGGTGAGCTGCATTCTACTAAGAACCGCTTGTGGGGGGGGGGGGGGTACTCATGTTGTGCACGGCCGTAGTCATATGACCATAGACCCTCGCATCCCTACAATGCCGGGACGGAGCGCGTTGGGTTTTCACCAACCAGGCAGACATTGCTTGCACCAAGCGCGAAACGCCGTGAGGTATTGGGCGAGTCGCATGGAGGGTGAGCTGCATCCTGCTAAGAACCGCCTCTGAGGCGGACTTGCATATGGACGACAGCTTCAATGAGTTAATTTAATTTCTGGTGTGGCCACTTCCGGAGACAGCAATGGGTTTTACTATGTAACTGCCTCGCGGACGCCTTACCATATTAACACTACGTGATACGACCATTCCCCTTGTGCGGAACAAAGGTTCTCCAACCCGCACAAATGATCTACTCGACCGCCACCTTTGGTGACCGCCAAAAAAAATAACAAAAACAAACGGCACCCTGGTTGTCTAGCTCACGCAGCGAGTGGCGTGTTTACAGCGTCGTTGCCAACCGACGCCAACCCAACCTATAAATATAGGGGAGCTTAATATAGGGGGTACTGATTTGTTGCCTGACGTAGTCATTTGACCATTGACCACGCATCCCGTTCGAGACTGAGCACCGTTCCTACTCTTAACAGTTGAGCGGCGCTCATTACATCGTTTCCATATAGTACATAGAAACCGTTTGCTAATCGTATCCCCTTCCTGTTCCGCCACCTGTGGCCACCATCTATCTCCTAGGATGGCAATGGGGGGGGGGGGGGGGGGGGGGGGGGGTACTCATTCGTTGCTTGCCTCAGTCACTTGACCATCAACCACGCATCCCGTTCAAGACGGAGAAGGGGTACGAGAACAGCAGTATAGATTAAAATCATGTGTGTGTCGAAGGCGGTGTCTAGAGACAAGAATGAAGGCACATGGTTATACTATTGACAGTATTTGCAGGTATCAGGGAATGGTCATTGGTCCGAGAGAACTGTTGTTTAAAGTCACCGCCACC
>MEHQ01003752.1:143124-154149 GCA_008828725.1 Saccharina japonica | reverse complement strand
GGGGGCAGGCCTTGAACGGGATTTAGGCTTTTGGTGGATTAGGTGTTGCCCTGCCCGAGAAAGGAGGACGCGTTTTATCGTCGATGCCGCTCTTGACGTGACTGCCTAGATATTCCTATTTGCACGTATGATAGATTGATTGATTGGTTTTGTGCAATATTGACGACGTGATTGCTTTTTTCTGCTTGCACGTATTCATAGATTGGTTGGTGCATCAATGGTGGCCTCGTTGATCATTTACCTTTTGCTGTTTTTTTTTTTTTATCGGCCGATGTCTTCGGTTAAATATGCTATCTACGCGAACATAAGAGGTCGGCCTTTTTGGGAGCGTCAAGGCGTCTTTCGGCCTTTATTTTACACCGATTTTAGTGTACGAGCGCGACCAATCAAGGGCTCAAACCGCGGTACCTTATTGCAGGGGGCCGTGAGTGCACGACATGAGTACACCCCCCCCCCCCTCCAAAAAACAAATAAATTCACGCACCTCGAAAGCTTCTTTTTGTTGAACTCCCGACAGAGGCTTTCGCTCAGAGCCCTCTCCCTCGCCTTCATCCCCTCTTCCTCGTCGTCCTGGCCATCACTGTTCCCGCGACCGCCTGTGTTACGGTGGTTGGTGTTGTTGTCGTTGTCGTCGTTGGACGCCCCGGGGGAAAAATTAGGTGGGATATTGAGGGTGGGCGGGGACCAACACATATTGCCTGTTGTGGCTGTTGCTGATGGCGGCGGGTGCGGATGGGGTTTCGATACGAGTATGCATTCGAGAGTGTACCACCACTGTACAGTAGGTGTTTCCAGTAGAGGTCCCTCTATAGCGCCGGTATGATGTGTGCACGCGGAAAAACCCGGCGCTGTATACAGCGGCAACCGGCGCTACTCCAGAGGACTGGGGAATATATAGGTTTTAGTATGGGAACGGGAAACTGTGCCAAAAGCGATTCCACCGGCGCTATAGCGGGCAGCCGGCGCTATAGAGGGACCACTACTACTGAGGACCATAGTATATAGGACCAAATTGTGTTAGTACACATGGGTGTGTACCGTAGGTCCAATTTACTAGTATTTACTATGGTCCCCCGTAATACTAATGTATAGGCATATATATATATATATGTATATACTTATGTATATATAGGTAATTACTAGGCTCCGCCGTCGTCGTTGCTGCCGCGTAGAAGTCGCCTTGGAGAGGTCCCGGAGCGATGGTTCCTTGCAGCCGTCGTTACGGTCGACGTAACCGAGCAGAGTTATTTCTTATCAAGTAGCAAGGAGATGCTACCGCCGTGCTACACGGCGGGTCTATTATAGTTCTGGCACCGTGGCATATATATATACTTCAAAGTATATATATATATGCGGTTGCTGAAGCTTTCGTGGGTTTTAGGCTGGACTGATGCTCTATTTTTGTTCAGCCACAATCGGATTCCTTTTTGCTTTTTAGAACTTGTCGTTGGCTGTTGTGGCTTTTGTTGGTGCTGTTTTTTTCGGGTTGCGTGGCGATGGTGCCATAAGTACCGCCTGTTGTTGGCTGTTACTTTTGTTGGCGTGGGGGGAATTGCACGTGCAAAAGGCGGGTGGGTAGTGGGTGGGTGGGTATGTGGGTATTGGTTGGTGGGGTGCAGCAGTGTACACGCATCGTCACGCTGAGAGGATAGCGAGCGTATCCGCAAGGTGCTCATCAGACGCATGTCCTATGTACTCCAACAGCCCGAGCTTCTTCGCCATGTGTCGTCGATGCTTCCAACGGCTTGTGCCCAGCCACCCCCTCGAGACAAACTTACCCTGTCCCTGTTGCCGCCGCTGTTGCTGCTGTTGCCGCTGTTGCTGCTGCTGTTGTTGCTGCTGCTGCTGGGTCTGCATGGCCTGGCCGGCGGCGTGCGCAAGGGGGGGCAGCGGGAGGTCCTTCGCCTCCTGCGCTTCCAGCCACGGTTGGCTCGCCTGGGCAACAACGAGAGCAACGATCGATTGCGACAACAACAACAACAAAACAGAAGCAAGCAGGCAAACAAGCAAATAAGCAAGCGAGCAAGCGAGCGAGCAAGCAAGCAAGCAAGCAAGCAGGCGAGCAAGTAAGCGAGCAAGCAAGCGAACAGGAAAGCAAGCAGGAAAGCAAGGAGGGACAGTTTAAACAAAGGTGATGGTGGGGGGTGCTTCGTACGAGACAAGACATCGAATTTCTCGCGAGGAGAATTGGCGTTGGTACGGTACGGGAATCCATCCATATTTTCCGGGGACCCTTGCTTGAGATCTACGTACATACCTCACCACACTATCAACCTTGGGAGAATGAAAAAACAAACTAATCCGATGGCAAAAAGTTTAGGTGGCCCGCGCCAAATCGCAACTCGCTTCGTTCCTAAAAAAACGAAAAACGGTTAGGCCAGTACGGTAATTAACACAGCGGAGTGCATGGCGTGGTGGGCGTCCACGCTACTAACCCAAAATCTTTGGAATGCCACACTTTTTTTTTTTTTGTCGGGTTGGTCATCGGATGTCATGACACTTTTGTTTTTCTTGAAAAAAAAAAAAAACATTGTTTTTTGGGGTGACATACTTACAACTACTCTAGAGCGCCTCAAGCGACCACTCTTCAGAAAAATCCTTGGTGGACCTCGACCGTAGCATCCGTTTGGCTGAAACATTTTCGGAACGACGGTAGCTCCTTGACACCAAAATCTCCGGAATGCCACACTTTTTGTTTTGTTTTGTTTTTTCCCCCCGGATTGGTCATCGGGTGTAAACTTTTCTTCGTTTCTTGAAAAAAAAAAAAAAAACTTTTTTGGGGTGACCTTACTTACGAATACTCTAGAGCTCCTCGAGCGACCACTCTTTAGAAAAGTCCTTGGTGCTTGGTGCACCTCTACCTCTCCACCGTAGCATCCGTTTGGCTAAAACATTTTCGGAACGACGGTAGCTCCTTATTAACCCAAAATCTCTGGAAATACCACACTTTTTTTTCTTATCTTTTTTCGGATTGGTCATCGGATGTATGTACACTTTTGTTTTTCTTGCAGCAAAAAAATATGTATATATATATACGTTTGGGGTGACTTACTTACTAATCCTACGACGTATAGAGCAACTCCTCAAGTGACCACTCCCAGAAAAAAGGTTGGTGCACCTGCATGCAGGCTACCGTAGCATTCGTTTGGCGAAAATATTTTCGGAACGACGGGGGCTCCATATTAACCCAAACTCTCTGGAATGCCACACTTTTTTTTCTTATCTTTTTCCGGATTGGTCATCGGACGTATGTACACTTTTGTTTTTCTTGCAAATATATATATATATAGATATATATTTGGGGTGACTTACTTACTAAATCTACGACGTATAGACCTCCTTAACCCATTCAGAACTGAAAAAAATGTTCCTAGCTTAATTCCGCGTAGTTTGTCCCCAAATTCGTGCGACCAGTTCTCAGGGGGTTAAGTGACCACTCTCAGAAAAAAAAAAAAGTGGTGCACCTGCATGCAGGCTACCGTAGCATTCGTTTGGCGAAAATATTTTCGGGATGGCGGTGCTCCTTCACCCAGAATCTCCGGAAATTTTCTTGCTTTTTCTTTCGGATTTTTCATCGGGTCGCACTTTTGTTTTTCTTACTCGTACACTTTTTTGTTGTTGTTGTAACTTACTCCCTCACTACCAGGTAAATCATCTACGTAGAGCTCCTCAAGTGAACACTCCAAGAAAAAAAACATTCGTGCACACCTCTACCGTACCACTGCTGTGTCCGCTCACCTTGGTGTCCTCCACAACTGCCATGACCTCGCGCAAATAAGGAGACGGCTTGTAGCCATCAGCGACCGCCAAGGACATCCCCTCCCCGCCCACCCCGCCTCCCTTCCCTCTGGAACTCCCTCCTCCTACTCCGTAGTCTTCCGTGAGCGCCAGGTGAAGCTTGTGCATCGCCATAGAGGTTTCCTGTGATGCCAATGAGGCGGTTTTTTGGCCAGAAGGGGTAGATGGTGGAGGCACCTGTATTTCGGAGGGGAGGGGGGGGGGGGGGGGAGAGAGAGAGAGAGATTAAATTAAAAAAATGTGAGCACAGATTGGACAGAGATATCACGATCCATATACAATAAATCATCTGAGGAAGACGGGAAAAATAGGAATGTTAACATATAGATTGGACAGAACAAATCACGAATCTGGATCATCTGAGAGAAAACTGGAAAAATAAAAGTGTTAACATGAGATCGGACAGATTTGATCACGACCCAGACAATCTGAGAGAGCCTGGAAAAAACAAATATATATATATATATATATATATAGGAATGGTAACACAACTAAGAATGTGACCACGGATCGGACAGGCAGTATCACGATCTACGTAGATCGCCTTACACCTGCCGTTACGATATGTTGAGCAGGATCATAAAACAGTACAGATCCGACCCAGGAAACGTGAGCTACGCACTGTATGCTCATGCAGATGTATTCAGCGTCTACTTATCCGGCAACATCGAGGTGGATCATAAACATCAGCAACATATCTTCCCTGAAAAATGTCTAGAATCGTTGAGTGGGAATCCGGCTTCTACCCGGCGAGATGAGCTAGATCATACACATCCTACAGATCATACATATCACATATCACACATATATCATACAGATCATACAGATCATACAGCTCATACAGATCATACACATCATACATCTATATATTTGCCCTGAAACATCTAAATCGTTGAGTGAGAAATCAATCGGTGTTCTGTGCCCGATGTCGTGTGCAGTTGAATCTTACCAAAGCTTTCGGTTTGGCCGCGGAAGGAGACTTCGCCGAGGCTTTCGATTGTGCAGGCGTCGCCTGGGCGGGGGTAGGGGACGGAGAAGGTTTTGGCACCGACCGTCCGGTAGCTACGTCGGCGGCTTTCCTCGCCTAGAGAGACAAACCGGTGGGTGGGGGGGGGGAGAGACGGGGGGAGCGGGCGGGGAGGGGGGAGGAGAGAGGTGCGGAGAGGGTGGATAGGGGAGGGGAGAGGTGGGAGGGGAGAGTGGGGAGAGGGGGGGGGGGGGAGGAGAAGGGGGCAGGAGTCGAATGGACATTATGTTATGATTCAAAGGCAGCGGCCGTCGGGGGAAAAGGACGAAAACAAAAAACAAGGGTGGGGTTGGGAATAGGGGGGGGGGGGGGCAAGGCCATCGGGGAGCAACACCGAACGAGGTGATGATACCGAGAAAAAAAAACAAAATCTAGTCGGGAGCCTTCCGGACAAGGTAATAATGTTCGACACTAAAAAGCGCCCTCACCGTTGTCAAGAGGAAACGAGCGCTGAAAAACGAGCATACCCCTATTTGTTAACTCCGCACTCTCTACGGTAATACGTATATAAACAAAACCGGTCCTTACCTTTCCGTCCAGAATTGGCACTTAACAACAACGACTAGGGAGGGGGCGTACTCATTTGGTGTTCGCCCTAGTCGTTTGACCGTTGACTACGCATCTCTTTCGGAGACGGAGCACCCAAGTTCCTACTACTAACAGAGACACCCCAAGCATTTGGCACGGATCTACGTTATTTGACTTTTTCGTGGTTCGTGTCGCGACACGTGCCGCGGTATTTCGTGACATGCCGCGGCAGACAGGGTTAGGGTTAGGGTTAAGGATTAGCGACACTCGCCGCGACACGTGTCGCGACACGTGCCACGAAAAAAGTCAAAGAATATACATCCCTCGCATTTGGGCGCTCAATACGTTGTTTTCCATATAGTACACACACACAAAGTTTGCTTATCGTATCCCCTTCCTATTTCGCCTTTTCGTAACCACGATCTATCTCCTAGGAAAGCGCGCGCGCGGGGGCGGGGTTGTACTCATGTTGTGCACGGCCGTAGTCGTATGACCATAGACCCTCGCATCCCTACAATGCCGGGGCACGTCGGACTTTCACCGATTAAGGCAGACATTGATAATTGCACCAACCGCGCGAAGCGCCGTATACACTACATACACGCAAGTCAAACCAAGCCTAAAAAAAAGGGTGTTGTACAAGTACGTTCGTCCATAAATCCCACTGCCTTGGTTTCGTTTTTACAAAAAACACAACAATAGTAGGATTGTTGTCTTAATATTGTTTGTGTGTGATTTTTGTCGTGCACCCCTGGGGGGTGTTCAAGACGGTGTCATAGATGATTTAGATCGCTAACTGTGCGGTTTCCTACATGATTTAGATCGCTAAATGCGCGGTTTCATAGATGATTTACATCCGCATCTGCTCGATTTCACAGAAGATTTAAATCGTCATCTGTGCGGTTTCTTCATAGATTATATAGATCGTCATCTGCGCTATTTAATAGGTTATTGAGATCATCATCTGCTCGATTTCATAGATGATTTAGATCGCTAGCTGTGCGATTTCATAGATGATTAAGATCGCTATCTGTGCGATTTCATAGATGATTTAAATCGTCAGCTGTGCGATTTTGCGGAACACAAACAAACCTTGTCGTTGTCGAGGCCTGTGTTCAAGGCCTTCAGATACTCCAGCCTCCACTCCTCCTCGTCAACGCGTCCCCTTCCCCGCAACGCCTCATCCTCCGCCTTCTGCTTCTCTTGCCGCTCCAGAGTACGCTCCATCTTGGTCTGCTGCTGCTGCTGCTGCTGCTGCGCTTGCTTCTGTACAACAGTACCCGACATGCGTTAAGAAAAAAGGGGGAGTTCATAATTATACTGAAGGATTTACGGTTACACAGTATGAAAAAAACAGTTCTGCTCAGCGAGGAACAACGCAACTCTAAATCCTATATACCAGGTATTAAATAGTACAAAGTACCTGGTGGTGTTTTAACCCCTTAAGAACTGGCCCAACATATTTGGGGACAAACTACTTGGAATTAGTGTGGGATTTTTTTCAGTTCTGAATGGGTCAAGAGTGTATGCTCATCGTAGGCATCACAATAAGCCGCGGGCCTTACGAAGCCACAGTAGTAGTACCACTGTAGACTTTTAACTGCTGCCGCGTACTGCTGTACCTGTTGCTGCTGCTGCTGCTGCTGCTGCTGCTGCTGTTGTTGCTGCTGCTGGGATACGCCACGCCCGCCTTTCCCGCCAGCTTGCTTGCCCCTCGCAAGAGCTGCCCTCTGACCGTTTTTTTTTTATTTCGTAGGAGAAAAGGGCGTACGCAAAAGCAAGCAGCACGCACAGCAGTTAGAACGACACACATATGTATATACCAGTAAATGTATTTCAAGTATTTTGGAGGACAAGTTTTGGGAAAGATCCGTAGAACGTTCGTCACACATGCACCGACGGATATAATCTACCAAAAGGAAATACCAATTGGGAGAATCTCGGGTCGAATCGGGTCGGGTCGGGTCGGGTCGGGTCGGGGGCTTTTCAAACTACCATGGATCGGCTTGGGTCACCCTTACTCGACCCGACCCGACCAGCGAACAGCCCTGCAAAAAAAGAGAAAATAAAAGGAGTACGAAGTTTTCTGGCACACACACAAGCCTGGACACAAAAACCCACCTCCCGTTTTTCAGACGCAACGCGCTCCTCCCTCTCCCTGGCCTCAGCTAGAAAGGCCTTGTGGCAGCCCTCCACCGCCTCTTGAAGCCATCCTATCAGGCCGTACACCATGGGGTCTGGACCAGCCTGCAAGGGAGATAATATACACAAGTCATGGAGATATGTGGGAAGAAATGTTAATATGGGAAGCGGCGGAAACCGCTGTGCTAGATTTTGACGTTTCGTGTCAAAGAGCGGGTGCTACAAAAAATAGTTCACCTGTGGTTAACACTCCTACGTATTGCAGAACTACCAATACGAGTACTACCGCTGCTACTGCTCCTATAAATACGACTACTACTACTACCACTACTGCTACTATTACGGGGGAAGGTGGTAGTATATCACACCCGGGTGATAAGATAACACACCCGGGTGATAGTATATCACACCCGGGTGATAAGATAACACACCCGGGTGATAGTATATCACACCCGGGTGATAAGATAACACACCCGGGTGATAGTATATCACACCCGGGTAATAAGATAACACACCCGGGTGATGATATATCACACCCGGGTAATAACATAACACACCCGGGTGATGATATATCACACCGGGTGATAGCATAACACACCCCCTCCGACGAATTTCAAAACACCGAACGATGTTATGTTTGTGTTCCAAAAAGGCCCTTTCTTGATTCGGAGAAAAAAATGAAAAAAAAAAAAAAAAAAAAAACGGAAAACATTCATCGCAGGGGGTGTGTCATCCTCTCGTACCACTCTTTTTTTTTGTTCCCTCTCACTCATGATCTCCGCCCTTCTGTTCTCTCTCCCTCTTTTGTTGTGAATCAGATCCGAGGTCACTAAGTAGGCTCTTCTTCCCCCTCCCCATTACAGTACGTGCCTTGTATTTGTATCGCGAGAAATATTTCAGCACTTTCTTCCCTCGTCCCGAAATATTAGCACCGTTTTGATTGAATTTTAGTATACAAACCATCCCTGTATTTCGGGACAGAAGGGGTATATATATATATACCTTGCGTGTTATGCGGTAATATAATAAGCCACCCACCATCTTTGCCGCGTGTAAATTGGCCGCCTCCATGAGCTTCCGCGCCAGCCCTGGCGGCAACGCCTCATTCGTTATGAGAACCAGCGGTGCCTCGCGAGGGTACCTGGACGGCAAGCAGTACGGGAGCGACGGGGTGATAAATTGGCACACGACACGTTATGGTGCGGTGAGCTTGACCCTTTTAGGGTTGCTGTCTTATTATTATCGGACTATATATACACTTGGAATTAGAGTCAACTTTAAGGTTTCTCTTGGAATTCGAGTGCAGTACTAAAAAGGATACGTTTTTTTTTGGTTGGAACCGATTTAGATTGATTGATTCTTGTAGTCTGTTTCCTAGATATAGTATATACAAAGTAAATAAATAGCAATCCCAACCCGCGAAAAAATAAAATGCTGTTAGAAAAAGTGACCAAACTTCACGCTTTTTAACCTAACAACTATTGGTTTGAGTAAACTCTTAGGAATTTTCCTGGGAAGGCTCCCAAAAAGGGTCTCACGAAGGTTCTCAGAAAGGTTCTTCGGAAGGTTCCATGGGGTTGGGGGTCATTCGTGTCTAAGAAACGGGGCACAAGAAAACCCAACCAAATTGGTTCCAAACAAAAATTCTTCGCAAAATAAACACCCTAATTCATAAATACCACCACCCGCACCCACGCCCCTTCAGCAGCCTCACATTCGGCCCTTCTGGAACAAGAACGAAACCGTCGAATCCTTCGAAACGCCTCCCCCCTTCCCGCCTCCTCCGTTGAACTCCAGCGGCGTGTCCACCTCCCAGCGGAGCGCCCCCTTGCCCCCCACCGTTCGAAACGCCTCTTCCCCGAAAATGGAGCGAAGGGCAATCTCCTGAGACAGCCAGCCGGGGTTTCCACAACAAAACGAAGCAGGCGGGCATAAAACGGGACGACGAGTGTGGGGGGTGGTGTACTCATTTGTTGCTTACCTTACGTAGCCATTTGACATTGACCACGCATCCCGTTCTACACGGAGGAGGGGCGGGGGAGGGGGGGGGTGTACTCATATCGTGCACCGCCGTAGTGGTATGGCCATAGAGGGGCGGGGGGGCTGGGGGGGTCTACTCACGCGAAAAATAGCGAGGGAGGGGGGGGGGGAGCTTCGGCGAGTTTACGGTTTGTCGGCCGCAAGATAGGTACCACTCTGTTCCGAAATATTAGGATCGCTTGAGTAGTAATATCAAATGAAAACGTTTCTTGAATTTCTGGACATAGTGGTACGCGTCTACGAATAATAGTGTGCATACCTATATACATGAAACGTCCTCTTGAACGAAAAACCGAACGCCTGCTCTCCCTCCCTACATGCTCAAAAGCCCACGGACACCCTCGCTCGTGTTTCTACGCGATGCCCCTACCCCCCGCCATATGGCGAATCATTACAATGTAGCGAACGGGTGTAACGTTAAGCACATACACCCTCGCCCCTCATCTCCTATCCCTTCTCCCCGGCACAATCAATTGCCCCTCCTCGTCCTCCCCCCCCTCCACTCCTCCGTGAACAAAACGACTTTACCGCTCACTAACAGACCTCAATTGTATTGTCGAATAAATGGTAAATCTCGTCTCAATATATCGCGCCCCCTCCTCCTACTCTTCCTCCTTTTCTTCCACCCCTCACAGTAAAAAAACCGACTGTACGCACAAAAACAGACCTCTTCGGTCCTCGCGGAGGAACGGTCAGAGGAACGGTCCGAGGAACGGTCCGAAGAAAGGTTATCCTCCTCTTCCACCCCTCCAATACAAAACGACTCTATATAAGTATATGGACATATGGACATACCTCTTCGGTCCTCGCCGAGGAACGGTCCGAGGAAAGGTCCCCCGCGCGGGCTAGGCCAGAGGAAGAGGAGGAGGAGGAGGAGGGGCGGAGAGGCTCTAGCAGGAGCGAAAGAGTGTCGTGTCCCATCACCTCCCCCGAGGCGGAGGAGGAAAGGGCGACTTCGGCCTCCTTCCTTGGGAAACCCATTTTCACCAGGGAGAGGACGCGGTGCTCTACTTTCCAGTCGGCGCTGCTGGCGACCTGCTCGTTTGAGAATTGCAGAAACAAAAACAAAAGGCACACGGGAGAAACAAACATGCAGACCAAATTTAATTTTAATTTGGAACAAGGCAAACCTTAACATAAATGATTTTAAGCTCATCACAGCATGGCCGCCCTTTTTTATGGCGTTTGTTTGAAAGATATGCGCATAACACGGCACGAAAACAAACACATCAAACAAAAAAAACATACCTGGTACAAAACAAAACAAACAAACAAATAAATAAGAAAGCAAAAAAAACACAAACACAAACAAACACAAACAAAACAAACAAACAAACAAAACACATGACAAAGCAAACAATTCAAACGAACAAACACAAAACAAACAAAGCAAGCAAAACAAAGCCAACAAACAACCAGAACAAATACCACAAAACACAGCAGCACAACCCCCCCCCCCCCCCCCCCGACACCCGCGGGTTTTTCTCCCC
>MEHQ01003752.1:130591-141912 GCA_008828725.1 Saccharina japonica | reverse complement strand
CCCCCCCCCCTGCCCCCCCCAGCACCGCCTCTCCCCGCCCCTCGACCTCCTGCTTCTGGGGCGTCGGCGCCGCCCCTACCCCTACCCCCGCCGCCACGCCCGCCTCCACCTTTACCCCCGCGCTTCGACTGAATTGAACGGACATGGGTGGGCGTGGGCGTGGGGTGGGGATGGGTGGGGTGGGGTGAGGTGGGGTGAGGTTGGGTGGGATGGGGGGGGGGGGGGGGCGGAAGGGGGGGGGGCGGGGGGTACTTCATTTTCATGTATGGCCGTAGTCGTATGACCATAGACCCTCGCATCCCTACAATGCCGGGGCGGAGCATGTCGGGTTTTCACCGGCCAGGCAGACATTGCTAGCATCAAGCGCGAAGCGCCGTGAGGTGTTGGGCGAGTCACATGAAGGGTGAGCTGCATCCTACTCAGAACCGCTTGTGAGGCGGACTTTCATATGGAAGACAGCTTCCATGAGCTAATTTATTTTCTGGTGTGGCCACTTTCTGAGACAGCAATGGGAGCACTATGCAACGGCCTCGTTGGTGCCTTACCATATACACACTACGTGATACGATCATTCCCCTTGTGCGGAGCAAAGGTCCTCCACCGCGCACAAATGATTTAACTCGACCTCCAGCGTTGGTGACCGCCAAAAAAACAAAACAAAAAAGGTACCCTGGTTGTCTAGCTCACGCAGTGAGAGACGTGTTTTACAGCGTCGTCGCCAACCGACGCCAACCCAACCTATAAATATATAATATGGTTATGGCAGGGGGGGGAGGCGTATTCGGAGGGGGGGGGTGTTCCAAATAGCGAGGGAGGGCGGGAGGGGGGAGGGATACTCGGGGTAAGGGGGTTATTATCGTTTGGGATCAATGAGGCCTCCTCTCTGGTGCGACCAGCCGGAAACTCCCACCCAGGGCTATTAATACTACCCCCGAATTGATCCGCTGGGAAATAATCGACGCGGCATCTCATCGCAGAGAGTAGCTACGACGACTCCGGTAAAAAAAAACACAGTGCACTCTACCCACCTACCCACCCACTCAACCACCCAGCCACCCACCACCCGCCCTCCGCACCTTGTTCCCCGGGAAGTTGCAGCTGCTGAAGCGCCCCCGCGCTGAGGACACCTTGGTCGAGTCCGTCTTGTTTTTCTTGCCCCCGCCCGAGTTAGGCCCCATGGTTGATAGTTGGAAACCCTAATAGACCCTACGCATCGAGGAAACGGAAACAGATAGTCGCATTCACGTTCATTTTCGGCGGCAATGCGAAAAAAAAAAAGAAGCGCCGGTTGGGATAGTACGCGCCACTCCCGAGGGGAACCTCGTACCTGGTATATCTGCTGGTCTACTGGGACACATTCAGGGAGTATACCATATATATATATATGTATGTGACCCCCCCCCTGAGTTCCACAGCTTAACATATTTCTCCTCTCGTCAAAACCCGTAGTTCGCGCGATGGAAGCATCCCACGCAGCTTGCAAAAATGAGTTTCGACGAAATCCTCGATCTCACAGCTGTCGTTTTTTTTTTTTATGTTTACTCTAATTTTCATGTATAATAACACTTGCCATCACACGGCCACAAGGAAACAACTCTAATTTCTACAGCTGCGACTCGGCCCGATTCAAGTTACCAACTAGTCATTAGTCGGATTATAGTGTAGTCGTTTCCCCGAGGTGCCGACTGCCCGACTTATTGGATCCCCATACTTGAAGGAAGGATTGTTGAACGCGGGATACACACTCGTGCGTATACATTTTCTTTCGTTTTTAGCGGGTCCCCCTGAGCCGGGAAGGACTGATTAGGCCCCGCTTTGATCACCTGACTTAAGTCGGTAAGTCGGTTGGCCACCAGTTGGCTTCGCCAGCCGACTTTTGCCGACTACCTGGTAGTCCCGAGTGTTAGTCGTGAAATCCTAACGACTCCCAGCCCTACTAATTTCACGTACGAGCGTATAATTACTGTAGCTTGTCCCCAGACACATGGGTGCCCTTTTCCCAAGGTCATCAGGGTACCAGGACCTCCGAGTACCAGTCATTTCAGTTTTCGGTGCGCTAGGGACTCACGAGGACTCATCATTTCACCTTCTGGTATCCTGGGGAGTCGCGAGTATTCAGTCATTTCAGCTTTTGATACCCTATACAGGGACTTGCGAGAATTCTGCCATTTCTGATTCTGGTTGGTACCCTAGGGACTCGCGAGGACCCAGCTTATGATGAATTGTACCCCGGGGACTCGCGAGGACTCAGTCCTTTCAGCTTCTGGCACCGTGGGGACTCAGTACTTCAAACGGACTCGAAATCGCGAGTCAATGACTTGAGTCTCGATGACTCGGGACTTGGACTCTGAGACGACCTTTGCAATTGCCTAAAAGGGTTTAATCTCGTAAAGAGGCCTTGAAGGGCCAAAACTGATGTGTAGACCGACAACCGACCTTTGTTTTCCCTGTATACGCGGACAGCAGTACAAACTGGGTACCCCGATTCAAGAGCGCCCGGTGACAAGCCGAAACAGGCGCTCTTGACTGCGTATTGCTCTTATATGTAGAGGGCAATATATAGCTGTTAGTATAGGTGGGACAGTCCGTTTTGACCGCTTTTGACTCCAGAATGCTCTTAACCCCCTTGAGAAACCGGTCCCCTACGTTTTTAGGGACAAACTACTTGGAATCAGTGTGGGATAAGTTTTGTAGTTCTGAAAACCGGTCCCACGTTTTTGAGGACAAACTACTCGGAATTACAAGTACGAGGTGTGGGATAAGTTGTGTACGTAGTTCCGAAAGGGTTAACTTGGGCGCTCTTGAATCGGGGGTACCCACTGCAATAACCTAACAATTTATATTGAAAACACAGCAGCGGTGAGTGGTTAGAGAGGGTGTGACCAGACCTCCAACTCTACTACCTGGTTCTTACTGCGAGGGTATGGTAAAGACTACCGCTGCTGCTCCTGTTCTGCCATATACTGGTACTAGAGGTGGGTAGGTACTCCTACGATACCCGTACGAGATACGTACTGTAGTACATAGTTGTATCATACGGCAGTACTCGTAGACTACTCTTGTAGTTTGAGAGGGCAGCGAGTACGTTGCAAAAATAAGAACCGGTACTCGTCCACAGGATTTTCAGACACCAGTAACTCAAACATCTAGACGAAGTGTTCCCAATATACAACAGCAGTATATATCACGAAATATCAGCTTCCGGCTGATTCACAACCCAACGCGAACAACTAGTCGACACCGTGCGCGACGGCATACACCACCGGCCAGTACAACCAGCCCTGTCTGCGGCCAAAGCCAGCCCAGCCCCGGCTCACGGCAGCCTCTGTACGTGGCTGTGCTGTGTAATTTAGCCAGAATTCAAGTTTTTGAAGCAATTTTCCGCCTCTCAACCAGTCGTTCTCTCCTACTTCCACTGTCGCTAACCGAGGCTACTGCCACCAGGACCTGCCCTATGATCTTCCTCCCACCTCTCACAAGCGATATTCCGATAACTGTCGAGTGCAGAGCCAGGCACGAGAGCCTGTTCCAGCGCGACCGATGTGGGGCAGTCAGGCAGCGTCCTGCTTTGCACATCCCCTATGAACAAACGCCATTGTTCGCCTGTGAAAACCCTCGTTTGATGTCGCTGCAATCGTTCGCAGTGAAACGCGATAGGCGGTACGTAGTGTGCAGTTCGTGGAGATAGAGTGTTAGACAGCATCCGCTTTCCTGAGCTTCGGAAAAAAACACACCCTCTACTCTTTGAATTCACGAGGGGTTGGCGGTGGTTGCCTCTACGGTGCGTTGCAGGCGGAGAGGCTTTTGCGACCTGGAGTGTTGCCCTCTTCTCTTGCTGTGGGCCGGAGTGGAATTCCGGCACTTCTCCTTTTACCACCAGGTACACTAATTTCGACTTGTTCCTGTTGTCTCTTATGAGTTTTGATTGAGATCTCGCTGGTTGTTTTCGGCTCTTGCAAGGCACAGAAGGCTCAGCCGTTCAGAGTGCTACCGGTGTTGCTTGCAAGCAGAGGCAATGCATCTCCCTGTCTTGTGACAGCACCACGACGCGAGAGAGTAGAAGCGGGCCATGTACATGGAAGGCCTCGAGAGGCTTCGAGCGTTGCCTGTCCTCTACTTGCTCTCCCTGCTGTTCAGATTTCGAAACATCTGTAATACGTGATATCATACGTACCGCCTGGTAAATTGTAAACAGCGAAGCATTCCCGGCTGATTTCCCGGAATTCTCGCGGTATATATCGGGCTATACGTATGTACTCGCATAATGTATGAAGGTGTGGAGATGCTGTACGTACTCGGGTCATAGCATACGTCAAAGCACGTATGAACACCACAGGTATGATACGTTCTCGTACCGCCGTATGATGCGTAGCAGGTCACGGACATAGTAAGTCGTGCTCTGTACCAGGTAGCCGGTGCATATACCAGCACCTTACGCAAGATAGCACACCTCCACAAACCCCCAGTAGAGCCAGCCCTCTGCTCGGCAGGGATCACCCCACAACCAACCACACAACCCACACCACCTCGGATGCATTTCCCAAGCAAGGCATTTTCTTGGCAGCGCAGAGAGAATGCAGACATTGCAGACCCCGAGCTTCACATATACGAAGCTTTTATCTCTTTTTACAACGTATGTACGAACAACTTTCAATCAAAACCATTTTCGTTGTCTATTAGTGGCCCCCTCGTGTCTGACTTGTTTTTTGAGGTGATCGGCTCGCAATTTCATCACCACATTCAGTAGCCTTTACCAGAGCTCTTGACCCACAAATCGTACCAGATAAAGTACCAAATATATTACGGTTTTGGTAGTGGTCCGCGCGTTGTTTTTTCAAATTGTCCAAAACGCGCGGCGAAGCCGCGCACGGGTCGAGCCTTAGCCTGGACTAGGGTTGGGGTTAGGGTTAGGGATAGGATTAGGGCTGGCTTGGGTCGACGGGTTCTCGTGATTTGATTAAAAAAAAAACACCCAAAAACACGTAAAAACACCAACAAATCGTAATATATTTGGTACTTTTATCTGGTACGATTTGTGGGTCAAGAGGGTAAAGGCGCCTCACCACATTTGAAATATATTAAAAAATTAAAAAAACAACAGCTGTGAGCTCGAGGATTTCGTCGAAGCTCATCTTTGCTAGCTGAGTGTAATACTTCGATCGCGCGTACTTACGGCTTTTATATGTCCTCATGTAGGATGTACATCCCGTATGAGGGGGACACAATCTGAGGCTGTAGAATTCAGGAAGTGTGTGTCTATTTGTGGGGGAAGAAATAATAAAAAATAAATTAAAATTGAAATTAAACAGTCTGAAATAAACGTACCAGGTATACTATAGTGTTCCGACGAGTTTACGTGATAGAGTGGTTCTACTATTTGTAGCCATGTATGGTATATACGAAGAGGTGTGCGAGGACAGGTTATGGAGTAAAACTTAAAAGCACCTGGATTAAGTTTTTAATTAATTACGTAGTGATTTGGGTTTTTGTAGTGTGCATTATTTATTTGTACCTATAAGGTATCTTTAGTGGCAATTAGTAAGAACAACAACAACGTTTTATCCGTTATAACTGTTAAAGGGGGCGGGGGGGGGAAGACACATACATACAAGGGTATGAACCAATCAACCATGTTGACAGGAGGTATTTTAAAATCTAGTATGAATTTTCAGGGTGTTTTTGGGGGGAATTTGTTTGTAACAAGTAAATAGTGGTTAATCAGACGATTTTATTATAATACGTAGCAGGATTATATTTTGCAGAAGAGGTGTGTGAGGACAGGTTATGGGGTAAAACTTAAAAGCACCTGGATGGATTTTATTTAATTATTAGTGATTTGGGTTTTTAATAGTGTGCATTATATATACTGCTGCTGTATGCAGTATATTGAAAAAAATTAAAAAAAAAAAAATTAAAAAAAACACACAGATCGAGGAGTTCGTCGAAGCTCATCTTTGCTATGAATACGCTGAGTGTAATACTTCGATCGCGCGGGTTTCAAATGTCCTCACGCGGGGTGTACATCCCATATGAGGGGGACACAATCTATATGTACGTAGGGGCGTGTTGTCTTTCTCGCCTTGTCTTCATAATGGTACTATTTAACGGTGGACCACAGCAGTAAATAGGACCAAATTAAATATGTAGTAGAAACAAGAAATAGGGAAATACATATCATATGATACCCTGGAGGTTTTATTAATAGTGTGCACCGTAGGTTCTATCAATGTATGACAACTGGGGACCACTCTAAGGGTCGTTCTTATCGAGCAACTTTTTTCCAAAATTTCCAAATAAAATTTTCGCGCAATTTTTAGGACTTCCAATTTTTCCAAAAATAATTTCCAATTTTTGGAATGCGAAGCCTTCCAAATATTTTGCCCTCTGTAAAAATTCCAAATTTCCAAATAAATCCTGTTTTTTCTTGATTTTCCTGTTTTAAAAAAATATATATATTTGGAAATTTTGGAAAAAAGTTGCTCGATAAGAACGACCCTAATAGTATTCTTCCTCTTTCATATTTTGAGGAGTTGGTGCCGAGAACGTTCTCACTTCTCGTCCGTAATTAAACGAACCGGGGACATCCCCTGTTTAAAAAAGCCACACAAGTTTGTTATTATTGACCGTGCGAATCCCCCCCCCCCCCCCCATCCTTTCACTCTCGCCCTCTCCTCTCCTCCTCAACCCAACTTCTTCTTCTCTCTTCAATAAAACAGATATGTCCCACCAGCCTGAGAAACAGATCATTTCTACTACTGTACAGACGGAAGTACCCAGTCTTGGTATGGACTGTATATCTAGTATATTCATGTTTTGTAATGCAAGGGGGAGGAGGATGTTCCCAGTTGTTTCAAAGGAAACCGGAGTCATATACTCCAGGAAAGCTAAGGACGCGAGCATGAATGCACTGTCCACACTTGTATTGAAGAGGAGAGATGACTGGAAGCTCCCCCTGGTTTCATACAAGACTGCTACGACGTGGGAAGAATGCATGCCCCCGATTTACACAGGGAGGAAGGCGCAGGTAAGAGGGTACATCTTCTACCAGGCGTTTTTCCAGAGGGACACGGCTGGAGTGGATGCATTGGAGACTGAAGACGAAGAGGCTGCAGCTGATTTTATACTTGAAAATGCTTTGTTTGCCAGGATAGGGGTGTTGCGTGTCCTCCAGCTGATGGCTATGTTCTATCATCACACGCCATACGAGTCATTCCTGTTTTTGGCTTCCGAGGACTCAACAGAGGTAGTCGAAAAAGGTTTCGAGGACGGGGAACACACATTAGTGGACATCGGCATGCATGTAACATGTGAAGATGGGACATTATTTCCCCTGGTAGAGATGGTGTAATAGAAAAAACAGTTTTGAAACAATATGATGTATGTGTTTAAATCCAGGGAACGTGGTTACACGATTCATAGTTCTGGCTAATGGGTTTGAGATCGGCCCCTTCTTTTATTAAAAGGAACCACATTCAGCTTCAATACGAGTTCCATCCTTTTGGTGGAAAATTCCAGGGCTTGTCATGGGCCGTTCGTCTGGGCCAGGCCGGGCCGAGACTTTTGAAAAATTGATGGGCCGGGCCGGGCCGGGCCGACAACATTTTAAAATGTGATGGGCTGGGCCGGGCCGCGGCCCATCCCTTGCAAATTTGATGGGCCGGGCCGGGCCGCGGCCCATCCTCTAAAAAAATGACGGGCCGGGCCGGGCCGCAGCCCATCCTCTCGAAAATTGATGGGCCGGGCCGGGCCGGGCCGCAGCCCATCCTCTCGAAATTAGATGGGCCCGGCCGGGCCGCGGCCCATGAGATGTGGGCTCTACATGGGCCGCTCCGCCCGGCCCATGAGGCGGCCCATGTGTTTTGACGGGCCGGCCCGGACCGCTGCCCATGATATATGGTGTGCTACCGAGCCTGCTACTATGACCTCCACTCTACCTATGAGGCGGCCCACGTTTTGACGGGCCCGCCTGGGCCGCGGCCTATGATATGTGGTGTAATACTGCTACAGCTATGTACGACTTTTTGTGTGTGCATGGGTCGCTGTCCGCCAAAAACAGCTACGTTCGTACGATGCATCTCTGGCAAATCGCCTCGGGTACTAGGATGCCTTGTGCAAATCTCGGATGAAAGCCAATAGAGGGTGTTGCAGCAGCATGCACTATTGCAGGAGTACCGGGTGTTACAGCAGCGGAATGTATTGCAGCGGTAGTACCGGGTGTTGCAGCAGCATGTACTGTTGCAGCAGTACCGGGTGTTGCAACAGCATGTATGGCAGCAGTCGTACCGGGCATTGCAGCAGCACGTGCTGTTGCTGCTGCTGTTGCTGCTACTGCGGGTGTTTTACAGCAGCACGAGGAGGTGGTGGTCCACAGTCGGGACGGAAGCCATCCGACAAAGCCGTTGATGGAGCATAATTGTATGAGTAGTGGGTACTGGTTAGGTGTGTCTCATCGGCCGAAAACAGCTGTCCCTCCAAATAATCCAGGCGTGAAAATACAACGAAAAATCAACAATTAAACGTAAGAAGATCACGTCGTCAGCGTACGTACACTCATGCACCTTTTAGTACGAGACGAGACATGGTCCGGGTACCATGGGGCGGCACGTCAAATTCACGGGCCGGCCCATGAAAATTGTCGGGCCGGCCCATGTAGAGCTCATGTCTCATGGGAGTCGTTGCCATGTGATGGGCCGGGCCGGGCCGGGCCGGGCCGAGACTTCTGGAAAAACGATGGGCCGGGCCGGGCCGGGCCGTGAATGTTTGAAAATGTGGCCGCGGCCCACCCTCTGAAAATTTCGTGGCCCGAGACGGACCGCGGCCCATACTCTGAAAAATTGATGGGCCGGGCCGGGCCGCGGCCCACCAAACTAAAATTTAATGGGCCGGGTCGGGCCGCGGCCCATCATATCGAAAATTGATGGGCCAGCCCATCAGCATCGGCTCATGACAAGCCCTGGAAAATTCGTTACGTAATTAATTAGCAGGTTCTGACCTTTACCCATTCAGAACTGAAAAGAAACATCCACACTAACTCCAAGTAGTTTGTCCCCTAATACGTGGGACCAGTTCTTAACCCTTATAGGACTGGAGTCCCGTTTTGGGGACAAATTACTTAGAATTAGAGTGGTTTGTCCCCAAAACGGGACTGCAGTGCTAAAAGGGTTACGGGGTTAAACATACTTGAAACATTCCTGCTCTTATAAGACCTAAACATTCACTGGATACTGGTATCAGCATTTAAAACTATCGACACGAATGGGGAGGATGATCTCAAACCCTCTGCATGCCAGGACAATGGGCCCTGGTTAAAAAAAAGAAGGAATGTTTGAATGTTGGTTATTTATTTCATTAATTAGTCAATTGAATCAAATATCTCAAGTCCTCCCCCCTCATTTATCTTCTCCGTTCATGATTAATCATGAACCTCCAGTGTAATGTCGTCAAAAGTAACATAACGTCCACCGATAGTAATACTAACTTCATCCAGTCCACATCCGAAAATTGTCTAAATACGGGGAAAGATTGTTACTGCATACCGTACAGATCACTTCCATAACCTGGGTCGGCGCATCACAATTCGCCCCGTTAATCCCACCCCAGTTAACAAAACCTGAGAAACCTGAAAAACCCATACTGGGGCGAACGGTAAATCCAAAAAGTTATCACTACATACACAACAGCACCCCGTGCTCGCCACGGTGATATCAATACTTTAATTCTCGTTACATTTTCCTATCTGCCAATTAGTCCCATTACAGCAGTAATCTATGTCAGTTCCAGTCCCTGGCTTAAGATTCGCGCACAGGGTCGTATCTGCTTTGTTTTCACCGATCTTATCTTCAGATCCTCTCAATGTGATCTTCTGGTGTGAGATCCGGGTGTACAGCTATTATATCACCGATCTTACCTTCAGATCCTCTCAATGTGATCTTCCGGTGTAAGATCCGGGTGTTAAGAGCCTCTCTGTAATGTTTCCAAGCAGTACACTGATTGGGCGAGCCTTCGTTATGCGTGAACATTTCCGAGTAGATGAGGCCGGTGCAGCACTCCCCTTCCATACACGCGTGCGTCACCGGCACAAATTCCTGTCGGGTCAAGTACACGGTTACCAGCACAACAGTTACCAGGGTGGAAATCAACTACTGATGACATGTCTGTTCAGCACCCAACTCATCGCAACAAGTGTCGGCGTCACATCCTGAACTCGGACAAGTAGCTGAGTTTACTATACCGTCTTTACATAGTTCATGTTGAGTGAAATACTTCTCTCACTCGTGAGTTGAGTGAAATACTAATCTCCCTCGTGAGATTCTCCCCGGCAAGAATCAAGACAACACTTCTCGCGTCCCCGGTGGAATGACAGGTGAATCTCGTCCCTGCTGCTTGAGTCAAGACCGTGGGTTCGAGCCCCCCCCCGAGTGCATGCTCGTATTATACGTAGGCACTTTTTCTCGCACGAAAATATCATGACTAGCGGAAAGCACGAGAGCGTGAGTTAGCAAAAATCGGTGAAAATCGACGAGCATTGGGAGTGCTGAACCCTCTGCGCGATAAAAGTAAAGGCACGAACCGTAGTGGGGAGGAGGGGGAAGAGCCTGCTTTGTGACCCCTGATCTGAGTTACTACTATGGAGGGAGAGGGACAGAAGTGCGAAGAGAATAAATGGGATGAAAAACAAGAAAAAAAACAAAAAAAAAAACATGTACAACAGTATGTATATAGTCTACGTACGACTGCTATGATATAAGGGCCCGTTTTAACGAAGAAAAAAAAAAAAAACTGGAAAAAAAACAAAATCAAATCCGCTTTTCATTGGTCAGAACCCGCACCACCACCCAATATTATACCCCAAGATCCTAATCTTCGGTGCTGGTGCGTGTGTTGACCAATGAAAAGCGTGTGTGAATTTTATTTTTTCCAAATTGAATTTATTTTGTACTCGTTAAGGGCCCGTTTTAACGAAGAAGAAAAAAAATCAATTTGGAAAAAAAAAAAATCAAATCCGCTTTTCATTGGTCAACACACGCAGCAGCACCAAAGATTAGGATCTTGGGGCATAATATTTGGTGCTGGTGCGTGTGTTGACCAATGAAAAGCGAATTTGATTTATTTTATTTTTTCCAAATTGGATTTATTTTATACTCGTTAATACGGGCCCTTAACCCATTCAGAACTGAAAAAAAATCCCCACGCTAATTAATTCCAAGCAGTTTGTCCCCAAATATGTGGGACCATTTCTTAAGGGGTTACCAAACCCAAAATCGTCGGACGGACTAGTGCTACGGTAGATGTAGGTATACCTTTTTTTGGCTGAATCGTTT
>MEHQ01003752.1:109708-130492 GCA_008828725.1 Saccharina japonica | reverse complement strand
GGTGCCGTTTTTTTTTGTTATTTTTTTTTTTTTGGCGGTCACCAAAGCTGGCGGTCGAGTAGATCATTTGTGCGGGGTGGAGAACCTTTGTTCCGCACAAGGGGAATGGTCGTATCACGTAGTGTTAATATGGTAAGGCGTCCGCGAGGCAGTTACATAGTAAAACCCATTGCTGTCTCCGGAAGTGGCCACACCAGAAATTAAATTAACTCATTGAAGCTGTCGTCCATATGCAAGTCCGCCTCAGAGGCGGTTCTTAGCAGGATGCAGCTCACCCTCCATGCGACTCGCCCAATACCTCACGGCGTTTCGCGCTTGGTGCAAGCAATGTCTGCCTGGTTGGTGAAAACCCAACGCGCTCCGTCCCGGCATTGTAGGGATGCGAGGGTCTATGGTCATATGACTACGGCCGTGCACAACATGAGTACACCCCCCCCCCCCACAGGTATTGGAGAATACGTACGTATGGTTGACGTTCGCTGCTGTGTGTGTGTTCGTCCTTTCTACCCACGGAACTGCACAGATGCTCCGAGTACCTTGGGGTAAAGTAAGGAGTATTGGAGATAAAATACTTCAGGCACTTCGTGTACTCGGAGTATTCGGGGTTCGATACTCCGGGATACTGCTCGTACTCGGAGTATTTCGGGTATGAACACTCTCGATACTGCTTGTACTCGGAGTATTTCGGGGTCCGATACTGCGGGTACTCCTTGTACTCCGAGTATTTGGGGCTTCAGTACTGCTCATACTCCAAGTACTCCGAGTATTCAGGCCGCCAGTACTCTAATACTCCACGTACTCGGAGTTCGATTTGTACTCGATACTCGGAGTATACTCGCAGTGTGAAGTACGTTAAGAGCATCTTTGCATCATTTTATAGACTCGCCCGTCATTCCTCCCAGGTTCTGGGAGCATGTGACTGGCGTTTATAGCGTTTCAAAAATCACAGATGCTCCCATTACCTGGAAGTACGAGAAATTAGAGTATTTTCGAGAAAAAATATTTCAGGTATTTTGTGTACTCGCAGTATTCCGGTGTTCGATACTCTCGATACTCGGAGTACTCGAAGTAATTTAGATGTTTTTATTCTGAGTACTGCTTGTACTTGAGTATAAGTACTGCTCGTACTCCCAGTACTCGGAGTATTTGGGCCTTCAGTACTGCTCATACTCCAAGTACTCCAAGTATTTAGGCCACCAGTACTCTAATACTCTCAGTACTCGGAATACGAAAAATACTCGATTCTCCGAGTACGATACTCCGAGTATACTCGGAGCATCTGTGCAGAACTGGTACCTCTCTAGGATGAAGAATCGGCACGAACACAGGGTGTGCTGGATGTCGACGGGTAGAAAGGAAGGTTTAATGTGAAGAACACACACTGACACACACCCCCCCGTCGACATTCAGCCCGCCCAGTGTCCGTGCCGAATCTCGATCCTAGAGAGATACAGAGATACCTGGTACCAGTTATGTGGCCACAACCTATGATACGACAAAGTGATATTATTAATACGTTTTATTTTTATTTTTTTCCATCCCATTTATTATCTTGGCACTTCTGTCTTTCTCCCTCCCTAGTCGTAACTCAGACCCGGGGTCACAAAGTAGGCTCCTCTCCCTCCTCCCCCACTACGGTTATTGCCTTGATTTTTATCGCGCAGAGGGTTCAACCTTCCCAACGCTCGTCGATCTTCATCGAATTTTGCTAACTCACGCTCTCGCGCTTTCAGCTAGTCAAGATATTTTTTTGCGAGAAAAAGTCCCTACGAGCATGCACTCGGAGGGGCTCGAACTCGCGACCTTGACGCTGACAAGCTTCGTGGTTACCTGCTAGTCCACCGGGGCGACCAGCATTAGAGTTGCAATACGTTGCAATGAAGCAGAGCCGACAATGCAATGCCATATATATATAATACGAAGTATACGACAGACACGACCAACCCTGCTATATACCAGGTATATAGCAATCAAGATTTGCTTGTTCTTTTCTGTTGTTTTCTACATATATTTCACGCCATCTTGATCAAAGATGAGGAATAACGGCGATTTATCATGTGACTGACTGACTTGACGGCAATATACACGTAACTACTACGGTACTACGGTAGGTTTTAGTGTAGACACTGCGGCCGTATAGGATACAACAGAAAAGAACAAGCAAACAACAGGACAAAATAGAGAATAAAAAATAAGTATGTACGTACGACTACGACGTACGAGTATTACTTACGTATAATATATACCGGGTACATATAATACAATGCGAGTAGAAATGCTTTAGTTCAGTATCATACGTACGGCGTGCAGCAGTGCATCTATTAATATTAATAGTAAAAATACCCTCACTACTACCAGGTACACGTAAATCAGTCGTTCCGATAATTTCCCAGAGGGCGGTCGGCGGTCGGCGATCATGTGGTAGAAACGTGGACTAAAATGTTACGTAACGCGGATCAACGTGGACTTGACCCTTCTAAACCCCAATTCCACCACACTCTCCCACACTAAACCTGACATATGTCTCCTAGACTATGTCAGGAACACCAATGAGATTCTGCCTCCAAATTTTCCTCCCGATTTCTCGGTATTGGAGTCAGTATACGCAGCCCCTTGCGCTCATCGTTATTGTATTAGTTTTAGTGGGAGATTTTACAGATTCTTGAACATGGAAAATTCCTTTTTTAGGGGAACGATGCCGAGGATCGAACCAGCGACCTCGCCTGCTGAAAGCACCATGTCCTGCCGACGACGCCAATGTGGTAGAAACGTGGACTAAAATGTTACGTAACGCGGATCAACGTGGAATTGACCCTTCTAAACCCCAATTCCACCACAATCAGTGTTAGGGTTTCCAAGAATTTCGCGAGGCGGTCTGGAAAGTCAAGCGTGTCATTCACAGTACTGGACAAAGCATGATAGTAGATCTTCCTAAGGTAGCTGTGTAGGCACTCGGATTGGCTAAGGGTATGTTTTACGCGGCTCGATCAACTTGGAGTCTTTCCCAGCCACAGCATCCCGAGTCGCCCTAGAGTGTTTCCAAGCTCAGCATCCACGCCGGCCGAGTCAACCTAGAGTCTTACCAAGCACAGCGTCCTAGCACTGACTACTGGCATAGGGTTCGGGTTAGGGTTAGGGTCGGAGCCTCGAGTTCAGGCGCCTAGCACCAAACCCCTGTAAAGATCTGCTATCAAGGTTCGTCCACCCCTCAACCATTTTGTTGAAGCTGGGCCAACGTGTAGGTATTCTTTGTCACACAGCTAGAACCAACCGTCGTCCTTTGGGATTTTCTTTTCAGCTATAATACGAGTACTACTGCCGTGAGTACAAGCAGCACTACCGGTAGTACTGGTGTGTACTCCTGGTGTACTCTGGTATGCTCACGTACCAGCAGCAGGACTACTGGTGTGCACTGCTGGTGTGTACCCTGGTGTGCTTACGTACCAACCGCAGGACACCTTCCTACGCGTAGGGTCAGGGCTGCTGGGTACTATTATTCCGCTCCATCCCAAAGTTATGGGGGGGCCTGTCCCGTGACCATGGGCAGCATTGTGACGATGCAGGATGGGTTAACATTGTGAGGACAACCACAACGACACCACCAGCACTAGTAAATAGGACCTACGGTACACATTAAAACCTATATATCTACCTTTTTTTACCAACAAGATTTTGTCCTATTTACTATGGTCCCCCCTAATGGCAGCCAGCGCGTTAGATTCCCGACACAGCAGTATACTGCTTGCTGCTGCGGCAAGCCACAACCTGGTGGCTAACCCGCGCATCTTGCTGTGAAGCCGCGAGCCCTCGCCCCCCCCCCCCTCCGGTCGGGTGAGGGGCCCCCGCCGGAGTTGATTAGCATGCGTGGGCGGTGGATGCAGAATTATATGTAGGATTATGGAATGAAAGCATGCCTGCCGTGCGTCGCAGCAGACCGCAGTTAACCCGTTCAGAACTGAACATAATTATCCCACACTATATACTCGTACATATTAATAGTTCAAAGTAGTTTGTCCCGAAATACGTCGGACCAGTTAGTAACCCTTCTAGTACTGCACTGTACAGAAACCAATATTTCAGTCTAATTCCAAATGTTTTGTACCCACATCGGGACTCCAGTCTTAAATGGGTTAAGGGCTAATACGAAGTACGAGCAATGTAATCCGACTCTGAATTCTAAATTCCGAGTGTGGTGTCTAGGTGTGTGTGATGGTTCAGTCGTTGTCCCGACCCGAGGGTGTGTCTCAAACTAATTTAATTAAAAAAAACTTGAGAAACACGTCGGCTGTGAACTTTCTCCCGACCGGTCGACTTTCAGCTTTGCAAACTGCGTGGTATTATATGTACACCTGCCTCGAAAGAGCATTGTAATGGTTGGAATGGAATATCACATATGGTCCCCCAGAATTGCTGCTGCTGATTCTTTCTTAGTTTGAAAGTGGATAAATTGATTTTCATATATTCCTAAGTTTCCTTGCGTCTGGTTACCACCTCTGGTTCCCACCCCCTCCGTTATTTACCGGCGAATCAGCAGGGGGGTACTGTATAAGTATAATACGAGCCCGGTTTGAGCGTCTCCGGCTATCGCAGCAGAGAGGCCTCTTTGCTTCGATCTCAACCTATATATGAGTTTCGACGAATCCTTGATCTCTCAGCTGTCATTTTTTTTTGCTCTATATATACTTCTATGTGCATCTTGTGTGCATGCACCTTTTTTTTGCCACATCGACCACGAGGTTCTATTCCGGCCGCGGGTCTTTGCTTCTCGCGCTCTCGGCCGCGGGGCATGCACGGGACCCGCGTGTACACCACGGCGCACATGTGGGTCGCGACCGGTCTCTCCCCGGCGCGTGCTCTGGGCGTTCAAACGTCGCGCGAAATCTGGCAAGTAATCGCGGGCAGACGTTTTCCCGCCGAGCTATATAGAGCCAAGCAGGACGATGGAAACCCCACAGTGTTGTATACCACTACTGTCCCGAAATGTAAGCACATTTTTTTTAATTTTAATGCATAAATGGTGCTCATATTTCGGGACAGAGTGGTGTGTTTTAGCCCGGGCGCGGCTGGCTGCCGCACCATGCCCTTTTTTATCCCCACCGCCCTCCAAGCCCTTTGCTTGCTCTGTGGCAGCCACGGTACAACAGCAGACGTTCCTTTTTGTGACGGTCGCCGACGGTGCATCTGTGCGTGTGTGCGTGGGTGCGGTGATTCCTGGCGACTTGGGAAATAGGAACGGACACATAAGCTCAAGAAAGGTGCAATTTATTGGATGCTGCCTGCGCAGGGGTGGCAGAACGATACAAACACACACGCTCTCCGTCGGGATTGTATATAGGGGTGCCCTCACGGCGCTTCGCTCTTGGTGCAAGAAAAATGTCTGCCTGATCGGTGGAAACCCCCGGTGTGCTCCGTCCCGGCATTGTATGTAGGGATGCGAGGGTCTATGGTCATACGACAACGGCCATGCATGACATGAGAACCCCCCCCACCCCCCCCCCCGTCTCGAATGGGATGCGTGGTCAATGCTCAAATGACTAAGGCAATCAACAAATGAGTACCCCTGCCCCCCCCCCCCCCCCCCCCCCCTGGCCTCCCTTATTTGGGTTTTGTTTGTTCCTCCAGTGGCACATCAGTGCAGGATTGTGGCTGGCTGACCCGCTATTCAATAGTTGGCCGGCAGGGTTGGGTTGAGTTGGGTTGAGCGGGTGGGTGTGACATTTTAACGCGCCGGCATTGCACTATCATTGGACGGGCAGCGGGAAGGAGGGAGGGAGGGAAGGAGAGAGGGAAGGAAGGGGGGAGGGATCTAAGCGTAGCAGCTACTTGCTGCTGCTGCTGCTGTTGCTGACTCTTCGCCTCGACATCGGGAGTTGGAGTTGGCGCTTGTGTGCTGGCGTCGGCGGGAGGCGGGGTTTCCTGTGGGGGAGGGGGGAAAGGGGGGGGGTACTCATTTGTTGCTTGCCTTAGTCATGTTGCCATTGACTTCGTACCGCTTTCGAGACGGAGGAGGGAGGAGGGGGGGGTCCTCATTTGTTGCTTGTCTTAGCCATTTGAGCTTTGACCACGCATCCATTTCAAGACGAAGCACCATTCATGTTCCTATTACATTCGACGATTGAACACGCATCCCTTTTAAAGAATCGGCACCGTTCCTACTCCTGATGTAGACACCTCCAACGGTCTGTTCGATGTTACATGAACCGTTTTGTTTGTCTTATCCGCATGTCATGCATGGCCGTAGTCGTATGTATGGCCACTGACCCTCGCGTCCCTACAACGCCGGGACGGGGGGGGGTGTGCTTCATTTCATGCATGGCCGTAGTCGTATGACTATAGGCCCTCGCATCCCTACAACGCCGGGATGGAGCATGTCGGGTTTTCACCGACCAGGCTGACATTTCTAGCACCGAGCGCGAAGCGCCCTTAGCGCCCTGAGGTGCTCGGCGATTCGCATGGAGGGTGGGCTGCATCCTACTAAGAATCGCTTGTGAGGCGGAATTGCATATGGATGACAGCTTCAATGTGTTAATTTAATTTCTGGTGTGGCCACTTCCTGAGACAGCAATGGGAGCACTATGTAACTGCCTCGTGGGTGCCTTACAATATACACACTACGTGACACGATCATTCCACTTGTGCGGAGCAAAGGTTCTCCACTCCGCACAAATGATCTAACTCGACCGCCGGCCTTGGTGACCGCCAACAAAAAAAAGCGGCACCCTGGTTGTCTAGCTCACGCAGTTAGAGGCGTGTTTTACAGCGTCGTCGCCAACCGACGCCAACCCAACTTGGGGGGGGAGGCGGTGTTGGCGGGTGTGGTGGTGATGGTGTTGGTATTTGACGTTGGCGTGTTTCTTTTTTTTAAGCTGTTTATGATGGTGGTGGTGGTTGTCGTGGTGTTACTGTTGACGCGGTCAGCGCAGTTGTTGTATTTTTGTTTTGCGTTTGTGCGTTGCAGTTGGTGAGGTGGTGGTAGTGGTTGTTGTTGGTACTGTCGCTGTGTTTTTTAGTGTCGGTGCTGGTGTTATTCATACGTTGTTGTTGGTGGCTGCGTGGTTGATGCTGGTGCGGATGTTGGCGGTTCTGCTGTTTTCTATGGCGGCGTTGTTGGCGCTGACGG
Source organism: Saccharina japonica (assembly GCA_008828725.1). Classification (NCBI taxonomy): domain Eukaryota; class Phaeophyceae; order Laminariales; family Laminariaceae; genus Saccharina; species Saccharina japonica. Next base: position 123,372 of record MEHQ01003752.1, on the reverse strand, counting down.
TGGCGTTGCTGTTGTTTTATTGTGTCGGTGTTGGTGTTGATATCGTTTTCGTCGGTGTTGCTGTTGTTTTTAGGTCTGTTGTTGATGTTGCTGCTGCTGCTGGCGTTGATGTTGGTGTAGGCGTTTGTGTTGCTGATTTGTTGTTGTTATTGTTGTTTTTTCTCGTGATGGTTTCGTCCACTGTCATCATATCGCCGTGATAACTTTGGCACGTGCTGTTATGTTTTGTGGATCGGCGGCGATTTTATGCTGTAGCTGTGGAAGCCAGCTAGCGTTGGAGAGGGTGCTCTTGTAGTACCGGTGGAGCAGTGATGGTATGATGGTGCAGTGTCGGCGTCTGTGCTGACAGGGTTAAGCGTGGCGTGCTGGCGTGGGTGTTGATGTGGTGGTGTGGTTTGATACAGCAGGAGTTCCCCTTTATGGACGCATGCTATCTTAAGGTACATGTGATTCACTTGTTTTCTGAGGTGGATCGCTTGAGGAGCCTCTATACCTCACCTAAAAACTAATTTTGGAGGAAAATAAAATTGCTATTAACCCCTTAAGAACTGGTCCCCCGTTTTTGGGGACAAACTACTTGGAATTAGTGTGGAATAAGTTTTTCAGTTCTGAATGGGTTAATATTTACCCGACGACCAATCCCATGGCCTAACACTATACTGTGAAAACATATTGCAACACAAGAATGAATGAAAGTTAGAAACGATATTGGGTTAAGGGCCCGTTTTAACGAAAACAAAAATCAATTTATGAAAAAAAAATCAAATCCGCTTTTCATTGGTCAGAACCCGCACCACCACCCAATATTAGACCCCAAGATCCTAATATTTGGTGCTGGTGCGTGTGTTGACCAATGAAAAGCGGGTTTGAATTTATTTTTCCAAATTGAATTTTTTTTATATTCGTTAATATGGGCCCTAAGGAGCCCGATCATCCAGAAAAAAAAACAGCCGAAAAGTGCCACCTCTATCGTGTATCATATTCATACGTCTATGACCTACTTATTGGGGTAAGCCACCGTATTCATCCAGGGTATTAGGGCCCGTATTAACGAAGATTTGTTTTGTTGAATTGAGTTCGTTTTTTTCCCGTTTGTTTTGATTTGCATCTGATTGGTCGAAAAGTGAATAACCACCAAGACATTTCCATTTCAAAGAAAAAAAAACGGAATTCCACAAGAAGTCTTTTGGGACTTCTTTTGCTCTTCGTTTTATTGAATTGGGGAGTTCATCCAACTCGACGTGGCGTGTTCCATGAAACCGAAGGAAGCCACGCAAACTTGAGCCATGTCGTCGACTGATTCAGAGGCGAGATCCACCATTCCCGAGAGGCAACGGCCACCGGATCAGCCGCAGCGCGAGGTCCGACGGGCCCTAGCACAGGGTAGACCGCTTGCGGCGCCTAAAAAATAATAAAGGCCGTCGCAAACCCATTTTTTCACCCTTCTTTGCCTCCCAAACCACACGAGCCCCGACCAGGTCGCGACTTGGCGTAGAAGTTCGATCGGTGTATCCCCGTCGCTGCGCCAGCCCACCCAAGACCCCCCTAGAGTGATAGCCTCCTAGCCGGTGCCGGCAGACATGATTTTCCGCTGGCAGCGGCCTCCTGGGGAGGACACAGGCCGTAGGTCGCCTCGTTGGTTGCGCACGGGTGTTCGTTGAGCCTTGTGTGCGTAATTCGATTTTTTAACGCTAGACACCATTCCTAGATAGGACCCACAATCATTTTTTTCACGAAATTCTGTTCAATTGACAGTAATGTTTTTCACGAAATTCTGTTCAATTGGATGAATTGCTATTTAATTTCAATAAAAAAAAAACTATGTTCGTTAAGATGGGCCCTTATTGGGTGAGCCGCCTTACTTATTTCCGGGTGTTATCGGGTAAAAGCTGCCTTATCCATTCCAGGGTATTATGGGTGCCATTCCCCAGTCGCGCCAAGCGTTTTTGACCGCCTCATGTAGGGATACCGCCATACCCTCCCGACCGTCTTTTTGGGGGACCCCTGCTATTTGTAAGTTTTTCATGCGTTCGGAGTTGGGCGGAGTTTTTTTTTGTGTGCTGTTTTCGAAGTTAGGTATCAGTAGAGATGGTTGGCGCACACTGTGAACTAGACAAATATGCTATCCAGATACGATCGCCCCGATGGTCTAGTGGTGCCCTCGAACGCTTCTAAGAGTCGATTTACGGAGTTCAAACCCCAAGTGGGTCGGACGTTTGAGTGTAATTTGCAAAAATAAAAAATAAAAAACGGAATCAACTGCTGAGAGCGCCTATTAAAAGTAGCGTGGGTAGGCACAGTTCGATGAGAGTCGACGAGGGAAGAAAGTGCTGAAATCTTCTCGCGATAAAAAATGCGAGGCAAGAACCGTAGTGGGGGAGGAGGGAGAAGATCCTACTTTGTGACCCCGGATCTGAGTTACGACCAGGAAGGAGGGAGAAGGGGAGGACGAAGAAAATACATGGGATGGGAAAAACAAAATAAAGAGTGTGTATGTGTGTGTTTTAAGCCCTTGTTTTTTCTCTCCCTCCTGGTCGGAGTAACTCAGAGCCGGTGTGGATCTGACCGGGTTGTGATTATTCTATTCTAGTTGTTTTCGTTTCTCTAATGTGTGGTAAACTTCCCTCGTTTGGTGATGTTGCTGACGTTGAGTTTGACGTTAATGGTGGTGTCGCTCGGCCGTGATGTTGCTGCTGCTTGGTGAAGATGTTGTTGATGATGATGACGATGATGACGATGATGACGATGATGACGATGATGATGATGAAGTTGCTGTTGGTGCTGCTATAGAGGTATTCATCATCATCATCATCATCATCATCATCATCATCATCATCACCATCATCATGAACAGACGCGTGCGACGATAGAGGTAGTCATAAGGGCCCGTATTAACGAACATTTGTTTTCGTTTGTTTGAGTTTTTTTTTTTCGTTCGTTTGTTTTGTTTTGACCTGATTGGTCGAAACGTGAATAACCAGCAAGATATTTCGATTTCAAAACTGAGTAGTTCAATAAAACGGAATTCCACAAGAAGTCTTTTGGGACTTCTTTTGCTCTTTTTTTTCTGTTGAATTGGGAGTTCATCCAGCTCGACGTGGCGTGTTCCATGAAACCGAAGCAAGCCACGCAAACTTGAGCCATGTCGTCGACTGATTCAGAGGCGAGATCCACCATTCCCGAGAGGCACGGCCACCGGATCAGCCGCAGCGCGAGGTCCGACGGCCCCTACCATAGGGTAGACCGCTTGCGGCGCCTAAAAAGTAATATAGGCCGTCGCAAATCCAAGTTTTCACCCCTCTTTGCCTCCCAAACCACACGAGCACCGACCAGGTCGCTTGGCGTAGAAGTTCGATCGCTGTACCCCCGTCGCTGCTGCCCGCCTTGGGCTTCGGGGCTGCGCCAGCCCACCCAAGACATCCCTAGAGTGATAGCCTCCTAGCCGGTGCTGGCAGACATAATTTTCCGCTGGCAGCGCCGCCCCGGGGAGGACACAAGCCGTAGGTCGCCTCGTTGGTTACTCACGGGTGTTCGTTGACCCTTGTGCGTTATTCTCATTTTTTGACGCAATACACCATTCCTCGATAAGACCCAAACACTTTTTTTCAGGGAAATCGTATTCAAAACAAACGAAAAACAAAAATTGTTTTCCCATTTCAATAAAAAGCGATGTTCGTTAAGATGGGCCCTAACACGTTTCGGCAGAAACGTTGTCGGAATTTCGTTCGTGTGATGCAAATATTGTTTTTGTTGTATACTTGGGCCATGAGATTTGTTTCAGTGTTCGGCGTACTACTACTGCTACTACTACTACTACTACTACTACTACTACTACTACTACTACTACTACTACTACTACTACTACTACTACTACTACTACTACTACTACTACTACTACTACTACACTACTACTACTACTACTACTACTACTACTACTACTACTACACTACTACTACTACTACTACACTACTACTACAACTACCACTACTACTACTACTACTACTACTACTACTACTACCACTACCACTACCACTACCACTACTACCACTACCACTACCACTACGACCACTACCACTACCACTACCACTACGACTACTACTACTACTACTACTACTAACATAGTTAACCGCCCACCCACCGATCCTCCCTGCATGCCTGCCAGGTTTTACTGTGGTCCGAGACGAGTCGGGAACCACATTCTCCTTTACGGAAAAAAAGAAGGCCGTTTTCCTCACCACTGTATGGTAAGGACCTACTGCTGTAGATCTGTCATCGGGCAGATCGTCGAGATCCACGTGGTGATCTAGATCTTTCATAGCTTGTATATTTCCCTGATCTGTATGATCTGTATGATCTGTATGATCTGTATGATCTGTAAATGACCTGCTGTAGATCTGCAATCGGACAGATCATCGAAATCCACGTGGTGATCTAGATCTTTCATAGCACATATATTTCCCCGATCTGTATGATCTGTATGATCTGTATTATATATGATATGTATGATATGTATGATCTGTAGGATCCGTGGGATCTATGTCTTGTTGCTGGGCGGGGTGGGAGCGGTATGATCTGCATGATCTAGGGTATGCTTCCTGGGAGCCATACCATCTGCATGATCTAGGACATGTTCCCTGGGTTGGATATGTTATGTACAAGGCCTGCGCAWSATCTCGTAACGGGCAGGTGTAGGATCTACAGTCGTAGATGATCTAGATCGATCTAGATGATCTATCTGTAGATGATCTGTCCCAGAGATGTGGAAGCTTTTGAGTCTCCTCGCGTCAGGAGCTTCGTATATAGTATACCAGGTACACACAATACGTCATCCAACGACCGACTTTTGGTAAATTATGTAAGCTACGTAACGCGTTTAGCACTGCACGATACATCATGAGCATATGCTCTTCTTTTTTTTTCTTTTCTTTTTTTTCATGTTTTTTCACACCATTTATCATCTTGGCCCTTCTGTTCTCTCTCCCTCCTTGATCGTAACTCAGATCCGGGGTCGGTAAGCACTTCGGTTTGACTCTAATTCCAAGCAATTCGTCCCCCAAGACAGTGGTGTGTGGTGTGTGTGCTGTCTCCACATCAAGCCGATCTTTCTACCGAAACTGCATCAGTACACCCAAAGAGTCCGTCCTGATTCCTTATCTTAGAGAGATACCACTCTGTATCGAAATATAAGCACCTTTTGTCCATTAATATACAATACAAATGCTGCTTATATTTCGGGACAGGATGGTACCAGGTACTAATTATGTGGTCACAGACTGAGACAGAAAAAAAACAAAACGAAAATAATCGCCAATTCATCATGGGTAAGCAAGTGAAATGCAAACGTACCACGAACGAGAGCACAACATTAAGCCATACAGTAGTACAGGAGTACAGGAGTACAGGACACCTGGTGAGAAACAGGAAATCTGGTCCAGCAGGCTGGATTTCTTATCCGAGAGAGGGTGCTTTCTTCACTAATTTCAATACAACGATCCAAGCTGGATTTCTTATTCGAGAGAGTGTTTTTCTACACTAATTTCAATACAACGGATCCAGATTTATTACGAGGCATGTTCCTCGAAATATGAGCCTGGCTTTCTTATTAGCGTGCTTCTTATTCGGTGTCCTGTATTATATATACCAGAAAAATTAGAACAGGAATTGCTCTCCTTAAAAATAGTTCTACAGGATCCCATGGGCCAGATATCTCACGAAATCCTGTGTAAGATTAAAATTACGTATATGTTTCTCCACAGAGTCCCCAAACTTGGTATAGGATGCCCAGTAGTACGAGTAGCAGCAGACAGAGTGCTGGGACCCGTTTTACGGGACCTGAAGTCCCTTATTGAGCGTCACGCCCCACTGTAGAGGGAGGGACCTGGGACCTGGTTCCTTCATCGTGGGCGAAAAACGGCGCGGAAAAAAATTGAGTTCCAATCTTGAGAGCTGTTTTGTGTTATCGTGGGGTCCCTTAAGAAGGACTACCTACTGTTGTAGTTGTGAGTCGACCAGGGAAAGAAAGGGCGGAAGTCTTCTCGCGATAAAAAAAATCATGGTACGAACCGTACGAAGTGGGGAGGAGGAAGAAGAACCGCCAACTTTGTGACCCCGGATCTGAGTTACGACTAAGAGGGAGAGAGAAAGGAAGGGCGAAGATAATGAGTGGGACGGAAAACACACACACACACATTTTTGTTCCGTCAATCTGGTTTGCTTTTACGATTTTGATGTTTTTGATGTCGAACAAACACTCCACTCATGTTTAATGACCACTTTTTTTCTTTTTTTTTTGTAAACGCAGGTTGGTCCGAACTGGCCGTGCATGCTGTTGACCTACGGGATGATCTTGGTAACGACGCTGGCGCTTCTCATCTTCAAGTGAGTCTATGTCCATTTACCGGCGAAGGTAGCCGGTAAAGTAGTGGTACTGGTAGCGGCACGTAGTGGTATCAGTTACGGTACCGGTAACAGTAACGGGAACGGTAACGGGAACGGTAGAGGTAACGTTAGCGGTAGCGGGAATGGTAGCGGCAGCGGAAACAGTAGCGGTAGCGGGAATGGTGGCGCTAACGGTACCGGTAACGGTTAACGGTAGAGGTAACAGTAGCGGTAGCGGGGACGGTAGCGGTAACGGTAGAAGTAGTGGTAAACTAAAGGTTGCGGGAATGGTAGCGATGGAAGTAGCGGTAGTGGTAACGGCAACGGTAGCGGTAAAATAAAAGTGAACGGTTGTAGCGGTAGTGGTAGCGGTAGTGGTAACTGCAGCGGTAACGGTAATGGTAGTGGTAACGGCGACGGTAGAGGTATTGGTGACGAGAGTTGTACCGGTAACGGTAGAGGTAACGGTAAGGTAACAGTGGCGGTAGAGGTAACTGTAGTGGTAACGGTAGCGGTGGGTGAAACATTGGTGGGGTCTACGGGGGCGCGATGACGGTCGAATCTCGCCGCGCTGATTTCATCTCATATAGTCTCATACCATCCCATCTCCCATCTCATCTCGTATAACATTACAATAATATTATACCTTACCACACCATACCATACCATACCATACCACACCACACCATACCATACCATACCATGCCATGCCATGCCATACCATACCACACCACACCAACCCACACCACCAACCCACACCATACCACACCACACCACACCATACCATACCACACCATACCATACTATACCATACCATACCATACCATACCATACCATACCATCTAATGCTAATTCCCCTCCAACACAATTAACAGGACCGGGGCAGATCACTGGGTAGCCAGCCTCATCGCGTCCTTCACTGGGGGCACCCTCCTGCTAGCCTTCTCCCTCACGGCCTGCAGCGATCCCGGCATCGTCTACCGATCGGTGGAAGGGTTTCCACCAGACAGGGAGGCGGCTTTGCGAGGGGACGGCGCGGCGGCGACGAACATGGGGACAGGGGGGGTTCTTTGCGGTGAGCTATAACTCGACTCCCGCGGACGGTGTTGTTGTTGGTGGTGATGGGTGGTGGTTAGTAGTTGGCGGTGGGTAGTTGTTCTTACTGTTGTTGTTTGTTGTTGTATGTTGTTGTTGTTGTTGTGTTGTTGTTTGCGTTGATTTGTTGTTGTTGATTTTGATTGTGTTGAGTGCTGATGGCTGTTGCTGTTGCTTGTTGACGTGTGGAGGTAGGGGTGGTGTTATTGCCATGTTGTTGTCACTAGTTTTTTTTTGTTCTTCTTTTTTTCTAGTAGGCCCTGCAAGCGCCGTGACATATAAGGCGCGGTAAATAGGTATCTTGCCGCGCACAGTTTATTCCGACCTTGGGCCCACACCGTCTAGGCGCGGCGAAAAGCGTCGACCTATCAGGGTTTGTTTTTGTTCAACCCAACCAATCAAACGTATCCTGCTACCGTACCCGGCACAGTAACAGGATGCGAGGGTCTCTATTGTCATACGACTACGGCCATGCACGACATGAGTACACCCCCCCCCCCACATACACACACACCGGAAATTAAAGTAACTCATTGAAGCTGTCATCCATATGCAAGTCTGCCTCACATGTGGTTCTTAGTAGGATGCAGCTCACTCTTCATGCGACTCGCCCAACACCTCACGTTTCGCTTCGCGCTTATTGGTGCTAGCAAAGTCTGCCTGGTCGGTAAAAACCCGACATGCTCCGTCCCGGCATTGTAGGGATGCGAGGGTCTATGGTCATACGACTACGGCCATGCATGAAAATGAAGTACACCCCCCCCCTCGCGACTCGCCCAATACCTCACGGCGCTTCGCGCTTGGTGCAAGCAATGCCTGCCTGGTTGGTGAAAACCCAACGTGCTCCGTCCCGGCATTGTAGGGATGCGAGGGTCTATGGTCATACGACTACGGTCATGCATGCATATCGAGTATACCCCCCCCCCCCCCCCCCCAGCATCCCCCCTAAACTGTACCTCGACCCCGCCTTTCTCCCTCACCTTTCTCCCTCCCCATAACGCGGTACGGCCCGTTTGATGAACATGAGATAAACGCCCAAACCGTCCTGCTACCGTTCTCGAAAGGGAATGGCGTGGGTACAACGGCCCAAATGCCATAAGGAAGCACAAATGAGTCCCACTCCCAGCCCTTCCCCCCGACCCCTCTCTCTATCACGTCCCCTCACCCCGCCCCCCTCGCAGTTGTTCTTATCGGGCCATCGGGTTTTGGTTGATGTTCGCCTGTATGAACTGGATTGGTGGCAGGGAGATGGTGACGTCAAGAGAACCGCTCGGGAGGCAATCCACCTTTGCTCAGAGTGCGATTGTCTGCGTTAGCCAGGTAATGTCCCTATTTTCTTGTTCTTGGAAGTCTGCGCGCTGCAAATATATGTAATATATCCGTGGTATGTGATTCGTATTCTATACAGGTACATGGTTCAAGCATATCACCCCAATTTTTTATGTTTTTTTGGTTTTTTGTTTTCATGTTTTGTTGTTTCGGGTCTTCTCGTGACAATATATACGAGTATTGTAAGCGCACAAAGTATTGAATAAATGAATATCCTAGCTGAAGGCGTGTATCGTATAGTAGTCAACTGATACCGGGTATATACCAGAGGCATATACGTAACGTACTAACTGTTTATGAACATTAGCTTTGAGACGACATCTTAGTATAATTAATACCTAGTAGTGTCAAATGATACCGGGTATTAGTATCATACGTAACGTAAACTATGTTAATTCGTTGGTTTTTTGTTTTTTCCCACCCGTGTGCTGGTTTTCTTCTATTCGTTGCCTCTTGTTTTTTCCTTTTTTCGTTCTGTTCTTCCTTTACACCCTTTTTTATGGTCAAAATTGCCCTATACTATAATTTGGATACTGTTAAGTTGGTGCGAGGAACAGGCTAGTTATCGGAGGGCCGATATAAAACTAAAGTATACGTGATAACAACAGCCAACCAACAACACATAAACTATCGCCCTGTATCACAACCGGTGATAATATAACATAACAAAACGGGTGACCATATATACTAACCGATGGCACACCATCGGTGATAGTATTGACACCCCCAACTCGGCCCCCCCCCCCACTGGGACGATTTTCAGCGCCGATTAATCCTCGAAACGGGGGCAAAGCGCGCACAAAAAACAAGCGCGACGCGTTGGAAATTTATCGTTCGATATATTTCCCATACGCCACATAGTCGGGATGTTTAAGCCGCCCGGTTTGCACCGCCGACGTGCCCCCCCCTGTAGCCAGACTCTTCCCGGCGCGTTTCCATCTACCTCTCTCCTTCTGTCCCGAACCCTTTTTTGTTGCCTTGCGATAATTATGTTTTTCCCAACGCAAAACTCTTTTTTTTTTTTTTCTTCCCCTGAATTCCAAACCCTTGGCGGCATGCATGCACAACAACAATGGTTGGACCGACGGCGGGTGGGCGGATGGAATGACACCTCATTGGTCGGGGCTGGTGCGGCGTGACGTCACTAATAACCAATAACAAACGAACGACCGACCAACCAACCATGGTGAATTTTGTTTCCTAACGGACGCGATCACGCGCGGTGCAACTTTTTTTCCCAACGGACGACCACGCACACGGTGGAACTTTCGTTCCCAACGGACGACCACGCACGGCGAAAAATTTGGTGCCTGCAAACGACCACGGCGGAACGGTCGTTCCCAACGAACGACCACGGCGAAACTTTCGACTTCAACCGCAACCAACCATGGATAACGATGGGGCCAGTTCGACCATCACTGCCCCTGGACCGGCAAGGTAAGCACAAGCACAAACTGATATATATATACTTCGTATATATATTAAAATAAAACACATTGTGCGATACTTGTGATACGATGTGATATGATAGAGTATTAATAGTAGTAAATAAAAAAGAGCCAGACAAATAAACTAGGCAAAAACCAAAATATTCGTTTTTGTCAAAAGGCCAAACAAACAAAAACTGATACGCAACTAATAATAAAAATCCCCTAGGCCTAGAAGGGCAACTTTTGTGTTGGGAGGGAAAGTACTCGGAATTTTGTTTGGGGATGGCATTTGCACTAATATTAATAGTAAAAAAGCGTCAACTTCCAATTTGTTGAGCGCTATCGCGCACAGTTTGATGATGCCTGGGGAACATGCCCCCCGCCCCCCCGCCGCGCGCACGCCATGTTTCCCTAAACTCCCGTGGGTTTCGTGTGTGTCGTCAGTGCTGTGGNAGGGGGGGGGGGGGGGGGGGGGTCCTCATTTGTTGCTTGTCTTAGCCATTTGAGCTTTGACCACGCATCCATTTCAAGACGAAGCACCATTCATGTTCCTATTACATTCGACGATTGAACACGCATCCCTTTTAAAGAATCGGCACCGTTCCTACTCCTGATGTAGACACCTCCAACGGTCTGTTCGATGTTACATGAACCGTTTTGTTTGTCTTATCCGCATGTCATGCATGGCCGTAGTCGTATGTATGGCCACTGACCCTCGCGTCCCTACAACGCCGGGACGGGGGGGGGTGTGCTTCATTTCATGCATGGCCGTAGTCGTATGACTATAGGCCCTCGCATCCCTACAACGCCGGGATGGAGCATGTCGGGTTTTCACCGACCAGGCTGACATTTCTAGCACCGAGCGCGAAGCGCCCTGAGGTGCTCGGCGATTCGCATGGAGGGTGGGCTGCATCCTACTAAGAATCGCTTGTGAGGCGGAATTGCATATGGATGACAGCTTCAATGTGTTAATTTAATTTCTGGTGTGGCCACTTCCTGAGACAGCAATGGGAGCACTATGTAACTGCCTCGTGGGTGCCTTACAATATACACACTACGTGACACGATCATTCCACTTGTGCGGAGCAAAGGTTCTCCACTCCGCACAAATGATCTAACTCGACCGCCGGCCTTGGTGACCGCCAACAAAAAAAAGCGGCACCCTGGTTGTCTAGCTCACGCAGTTAGAGGCGTGTTTTACAGCGTCGTCGCCAACCGACGCCAACCCAACTTGGGGGGGGAGGCGGTGTTGGCGGGTGTGGTGGTGATGGTGTTGGTATTTGACGTTGGCGTGTTTCTTTTTTTTAAGCTGTTTATGATGGTGGTGGTGGTTGTCGTGGTGTTACTGTTGACGCGGTCAGCGCAGTTGTTGTATTTTTGTTTTGCGTTTGTGCGTTGCAGTTGGTGAGGTGGTGGTAGTGGTTGTTGTTGGTACTGTCGCTGTGTTTTTTAGTGTCGGTGCTGGTGTTATTCATACGTTGTTGTTGGTGGCTGCGTGGTTGATGCTGGTGCGGATGTTGGCGGTTCTGCTGTTTTCTATGGCGGCGTTGTTGGCGCTGACGGTGGCGTTGCTGTTGTTTTATTGTGTCGGTGTTGGTGTTGATATCGTTTTCGTCGGTGTTGCTGTTGTTTTTAGGTCTGTTGTTGATGTTGCTGCTGCTGCTGGCGTTGATGTTGGTGTAGGCGTTTGTGTTGCTGATTTGTTGTTGTTATTGTTGTTTTTTCTCGTGATGGTTTCGTCCACTGTCATCATATCGCCGTGATAACTTTGGCACGTGCTGTTATGTTTTGTGGATCGGCGGCGATTTTATGCTGTAGCTGTGGAAGCCAGCTAGCGTTGGAGAGGGTGCTCTTGTAGTACCGGTGGAGCAGTGATGGTATGATGGTGCAGTGTCGGCGTCTGTGCTGACAGGGTTAAGCGTGGCGTGCTGGCGTGGGTGTTGATGTGGTGGTGTGGTTTGATACAGCAGGAGTTCCCCTTTATGGACGCATGCTATCTTAAGGTACATGTGATTCACTTGTTTTCTGAGGTGGATCGCTTGAGGAGCCTCTATACCTCACCTAAAAACTAATTTTGGAGGAAAATAAAATTGCTATTAACCCCTTAAGAACTGGTCCCCCGTTTTTGGGGACAAACTACTTGGAATTAGTGTGGAATAAGTTTTTCAGTTCTGAATGGGTTAATATTTACCCGACGACCAATCCCATGGCCTAACACTATACTGTGAAAACATATTGCAACACAAGAATGAATGAAAGTTAGAAACGATATTGGGTTAAGGGCCCGTTTTAACGAAAACAAAAATCAATTTATGAAAAAAAAATCAAATCCGCTTTTCATTGGTCAGAACCCGCACCACCACCCAATATTAGACCCCAAGATCCTAATATTTGGTGCTGGTGCGTGTGTTGACCAATGAAAAGCGGGTTTGAATTTATTTTTCCAAATTGAATTTTTTTTATATTCGTTAATATGGGCCCTAAGGAGCCCGATCATCCAGAAAAAAAAACAGCCGAAAAGTGCCACCTCTATCGTGTATCATATTCATACGTCTATGACCTACTTATTGGGGTAAGCCACCGTATTCATCCAGGGTATTAGGGCCCGTATTAACGAAGATTTGTTTTGTTGAATTGAGTTCGTTTTTTTCCCGTTTGTTTTGATTTGCATCTGATTGGTCGAAAAGTGAATAACCACCAAGACATTTCCATTTCAAAGAAAAAAAAACGGAATTCCACAAGAAGTCTTTTGGGACTTCTTTTGCTCTTCGTTTTATTGAATTGGGGAGTTCATCCAACTCGACGTGGCGTGTTCCATGAAACCGAAGGAAGCCACGCAAACTTGAGCCATGTCGTCGACTGATTCAGAGGCGAGATCCACCATTCCCGAGAGGCAACGGCCACCGGATCAGCCGCAGCGCGAGGTCCGACGGGCCCTAGCACAGGGTAGACCGCTTGCGGCGCCTAAAAAATAATAAAGGCCGTCGCAAACCCATTTTTTCACCCTTCTTTGCCTCCCAAACCACACGAGCCCCGACCAGGTCGCGACTTGGCGTAGAAGTTCGATCGGTGTATCCCCGTCGCTGCGCCAGCCCACCCAAGACCCCCCTAGAGTGATAGCCTCCTAGCCGGTGCCGGCAGACATGATTTTCCGCTGGCAGCGGCCTCCTGGGGAGGACACAGGCCGTAGGTCGCCTCGTTGGTTGCGCACGGGTGTTCGTTGAGCCTTGTGTGCGTAATTCGATTTTTTAACGCTAGACACCATTCCTAGATAGGACCCACAATCATTTTTTTCACGAAATTCTGTTCAATTGACAGTAATGTTTTTCACGAAATTCTGTTCAATTGGATGAATTGCTATTTAATTTCAATAAAAAAAAAACTATGTTCGTTAAGATGGGCCCTTATTGGGTGAGCCGCCTTACTTATTTC
>MEHQ01003752.1:97208-104708 GCA_008828725.1 Saccharina japonica | reverse complement strand
GCTGCTGCTGCTGCCTCTGCTCGCTGCTTCTTTGAGAGGGAAGGGGGGAGGGCGGGTCTTATCTTATTTTACTACGGCTGTAAAAAGACTACATGCACTTGCTGTACTGCAGGCTGTAGTACTGGATCTGGTAAGGAGGGTCTCGGTCGTACGACACGTTAGTGTTGAACGTTGAACTTTTTTATTGCCAAATGTTCTGCCACTCTTCTTGTGATCATGTCAGTCAGTTCTACATATAGATACTCGTAGTGTTCGTACGAGTACTTTAAACCGCAGAGAACATTCGCAGCAAGTCACATACACAGCAGCAGCGGGTCCTGTTCCTGTCTCCCGTGCTGATCACACACACACCACCATGTCCATTGCCCACGGCTACGACATACGATACATGCTCGACCATATACACATGCATGATCGAGCGAATGGCTCCGCCTCTCGACACTACAGCAGTACTGTAGTAGTACCGGCAATCTACTCTTGTCCACTGTAAGGATAGTACGTTAACCCCCTTAGAACTGCACTGTCTTGAACTGAACATTTCAGTCTAATTCCAAGTGTTTTGTCCCCACGTCAGGACTGCAGTCCTAAAGGGGTTAAGAGATGTTGATCAATACGAGCAGTAAATTTTGACAGAAAGGGAGGTGGTACTGCTGCTGTTGTTGTTGTTGTACTGTTGTACTGCTGCTGCAGCTGACGCTGGCTTGACACGTAATTTAGCGTCCAGTTCCGTTTCAATCCCGTTTCTCCGCTTGCACCAAAAAGGTACGAATGGTGCACCTGCTCGTACCTCCTGCTATACTATTACTACTGTCTGTACTCTCTGTACGTGGTGATAATTGGGCATCTACAGCAGCAGTAATCTGTGTTGAAAACGGAACGTAGCCGAAAAGGCCGTAGGACGTATATACGACCCATAACAGGTGAGAACAGATTGGTCCCGCTTTGACGCGACTGTGAGAACGCCGAGCTCTCGGGCATTTTACAGATTGACTGCAGAGTCGTCGCTTGCGCTTGCACTTCGGGCATGTATGGCACAACACGCAGTACGAGTACGGGTAGTGTGACTGCAGTCAGTCGTGCCTACNCCCCCCCCCCCCTCCCCTGCATGCCTGCCAGGTTTTACTGTGGTCCGAGACGAGTCGGGAACCACATTCTCCTTTACGGAAAAAAAGAAGGCCGTTTTCCTCACCACTGTATGGTAAGGACCTACTGCTGTAGATCTGTCATCGGGCAGATCGTCGAGATCCACGTGGTGATCTAGATCTTTCATAGCTTGTATATTTCCCTGATCTGTATGATCTGTATGATCTGTATGATCTGTATGATCTGTAAATGACCTGCTGTAGATCTGCAATCGGACAGATCATCGAAATCCACGTGGTGATCTAGATCTTTCATAGCACATATATTTCCCCGATCTGTATGATCTGTATGATCTGTATTATATATGATATGTATGATATGTATGATCTGTAGGATCCGTGGGATCTATGTCTTGTTGCTGGGCGGGGTGGGAGCGGTATGATCTGCATGATCTAGGGTATGCTTCCTGGGAGCCATACCATCTGCATGATCTAGGACATGTTCCCTGGGTTGGATATGTTATGTACAAGGCCTGCGCAAGATCTCGTAACGGGCAGGTGTAGGATCTACAGTCGTAGATGATCTAGATCGATCTAGATGATCTATCTGTAGATGATCTGTCCCAGAGATGTGGAAGCTTTTGAGTCTCCTCGCGTCAGGAGCTTCGTATATAGTATACCAGGTACACACAATACGTCATCCAACGACCGACTTTTGGTAAATTATGTAAGCTACGTAACGCGTTTAGCACTGCACGATACATCATGAGCATATGCTCTTCTTTTTTTTTCTTTTCTTTTTTTTCATGTTTTTTCACACCATTTATCATCTTGGCCCTTCTGTTCTCTCTCCCTCCTTGATCGTAACTCAGATCCGGGGTCGGTAAGCACTTCGGTTTGACTCTAATTCCAAGCAATTCGTCCCCCAAGACAGTGGTGTGTGGTGTGTGTGCTGTCTCCACATCAAGCCGATCTTTCTACCGAAACTGCATCAGTACACCCAAAGAGTCCGTCCTGATTCCTTATCTTAGAGAGATACCACTCTGTATCGAAATATAAGCACCTTTTGTCCATTAATATACAATACAAATGCTGCTTATATTTCGGGACAGGATGGTACCAGGTACTAATTATGTGGTCACAGACTGAGACAGAAAAAAAACAAAACGAAAATAATCGCCAATTCATCATGGGTAAGCAAGTGAAACGCAAACGTACCACGAACGAGAGCACAACATTAAGCCATACAGTAGTACAGGAGTACAGGAGTACAGGACACCTGGTGAGAAACAGGAAATCTGGTTCAGCAGGCTGGATTTCTTATCCGAGAGAGGGTGCTTTCTTCACTAATTTCAATACAACGATCCAAGCTGGATTTCTTATTCGAGAGAGTGTTTTTCTACACTAATTTCAATACAACGGATCCAGATTTATTACGAGGCATGTTCCTCGAAATATGAGCCTGGCTTTCTTATTAGCGTGCTTCTTATTCGGTGTCCTGTATTATATATACCAGAAAAATTAGAACAGGAATTGCTCTCCTTAAAAATAGTTCTACAGGATCCCATGGGCCAGATATCTCACGAAATCCTGTGTAAGATTAAAATTACGTATATGTTTCTCCACAGTCCCCAAACTTGGTATAGGATGCCCAGTAGTACGAGTAGCAGCAGACAGAGTGCTGGGACCCGTTTTACGGGACCTGAAGTCCCTTATTGAGCGTCACGCCCCACTGTAGAGGGAGGGACCTGGGACCTGGTTCCTTCATCGTGGGCGAAAAACGGCGCGGAAAAAAATTGAGTTCCAATCTTGAGAGCTGTTTTGTGTTATCGTGGGGTCCCTTAAGAAGGACTACCTACTGTTGTAGTTGTGAGTCGACCAGGGAAAGAAAGGGCGGAAGTCTTCTCGCGATAAAAAAAATCATGGTACGAACCGTACGAAGTGGGGAGGAGGAAGAAGAACCGCCAACTTTGTGACCCCGGATCTGAGTTACGACTAAGAGGGAGAGAGAAAGGAAGGGCGAAGATAATGAGTGGGACGGAAAACACACACACACACATTTTTGTTCCGTCAATCTGGTTTGCTTTTACGATTTTGATGTTTTTGATGTCGAACAAACACTCCACTCATGTTTAATGACCACTTTTTTTCTTTTTTTTTTGTAAACGCAGGTTGGTCCGAACTGGCCGTGCATGCTGTTGACCTACGGGATGATCTTGGTAACGACGCTGGCGCTTCTCATCTTCAAGTGAGTCTATGTCCATTTACCGGCGAAGGTAGCCGGTAAAGTAGTGGTACTGGTAGCGGCACGTAGTGGTATCAGTTACGGTACCGGTAACAGTAACGGTAACGGGAACGGTAGAGGTAACGTTAGCGGTAGCGGGAATGGTAGCGGCAGCGGAAACAGTAGCGGTAGCGGGAATGGTGGCGCTAACGGTACCGGTAACGGTTAACGGTAGAGGTAACAGTAGCGGTAGCGGGGACGGTAGCGGTAACGGTAGAAGTAGTGGTAAACTAAAGGTTGCGGGAATGGTAGCGATGGAAGTAGCGGTAGTGGTAACGGCAACGGTAGCGGTAAAATAAAAGTGAACGGTTGTAGCGGTAGTGGTAGCGGTAGTGGTAACTGCAGCGGTAACGGTAATGGTAGTGGTAACGGCGACGGTAGAGGTATTGGTGACGAGAGTTGTACCGGTAACGGTAGAGGTAACGGTAAGGTAACAGTGGCGGTAGAGGTAACTGTAGTGGTAACGGTAGCGGTGGGTGAAACATTGGTGGGGTCTACGGGGGCGCGATGACGGTCGAATCTCGCCGCGCTGATTTCATCTCATATAGTCTCATACCATCCCATCTCCCATCTCATCTCGTATAACATTACAATAATATTATACCTTACCACACCATACCATACCATACCATACCATACCACACCATACCATACCATACCATGCCATGCCATGCCATACCATACCACACCACACCAACCCACACCACCAACCCACACCATACCACACCACACCACACCATACCATACCACACCATACCATACTATACCATACCATACCATACCATACCATACCATACCATCTAATGCTAATTCCCCTCCAACACAATTAACAGGACCGGGGCAGATCACTGGGTAGCCAGCCTCATCGCGTCCTTCACTGGGGGCACCCTCCTGCTAGCCTTCTCCCTCACGGCCTGCAGCGATCCCGGCATCGTCTACCGATCGGTGGAAGGGTTTCCACCAGACAGGGAGGCGGCTTTGCGAGGGGACGGCGCGGCGGCGACGAACATGGGGACAGGGGGGGTTCTTTGCGGTGAGCTATAACTCGACTCCCGCGGACGGTGTTGTTGTTGGTGGTGATGGGTGGTGTTAGTGGTGGCGGTGGTGTTGTTCTTACTGTTGTTGTTGTTGTTGTTGTTGTTGTTGTTGTTGTTGTTGTTGTTGTTGTTGTTGTTGTTGTTGTTGTTAGTGCTGATGGCTGTTGCTGTTGCTGTTGACGTGTGGAGGTAGGGGTGGTGTTATTGCTGTTGTTGTCACTGTTTTTTTTTGTTCTTCTTTTTTCTAGTAGCCCTGCAAGCCCGCGGTATAGGTTCTATGCCCGCACAGTTTATTCGGACCGGGCCCACACCCGTCTAGGCGCGGCGAAAAGCGTCGACCAATCAGCGGTTTTGTTTTTGTTCAACCAACCAATCAAACGTATCCCTGCTCCGTCCCGGCACAGTAAGGATGCGAGGGTCTATGGTCATACGACTACGGCCGTGCACGACATGAGGAGTACACCCCACCTCTTCCTCTCACTCGACCAGCCATCCTGTAGTTAAAAACTGCCCCTCTCACCATATGCAAGTTTTTAGTAGGATGTAGCTCACCCTTCATTCAACTCGCTCAACACCTCACGTTTCGCTTCGCGCTTGGTGCAAGCAATGTCTGCCTGGTTGGTGAAAACCGAGCGTGCTCCGTCCCGGCATCGTAGGGATGCGAGGGTCTATGGTTGTACGACTACGGCCATGCATGAAATGAGTACGCCCCCCCCGCGCGCTCTTTCTGCTTCTCGATCAGCCAAGAAATCGTTGAATGCTACCCCCACCTCCCGATACCCCCCCCTGAAATGTCTGCCTGGCCGGTGGGAGCCCGACTTGCTCCGTCCCGCCATTGTTGGGATGCGAGGGTCTATGGTCATACCACCACGGCCATGCATGGATATCGAGTACCCCCCCCCCCCCACCAGCTCCGTCTCGAAAGGGATGCGCGGTCAATGGTCAAATGACTAAGGCAAGCAACAAATGAGTACCCCCCCCTCCCTTGTTCTTATCCCCATCGGTTGGTTGATGTTCGCTGTTGAATGGTTGGTGCAGGGAGATGTGACGTCAAGAGACCGCTCGGAGGCATCCACTGCTCAGAGTGCGATGTCTGCGTTAGCCAGGTATGTCTATTTTCATTGTTCTTGGAAGTCTGCGCGCCTGCATATGTATATACCTGGTATGTGATTCGTATTCTATACAGGCTGGTTCAAGCATATCACCCCAATTTTTTTGTTTTTTGTTTTTTGTTTCATGTTTTTTGTTTTCGGGCTTCCTCGTACATATATACGAGTATTGTAAGCCGCACAAAGTATGAATAATGAATATCTAGCTGAGGCGTGTATACGTATAGTGTCAACTGATACCGGGTATTGCATATACGTAACGTAAACTATGTTTATGAACATATAGCTGAGACGCATTTACGTATATTAATACTAGTAGTGTCAAATGATACCGGGTATTGTATCTACGTAACGTAAACTATGTTAATTCGTTGGTTTTTGTTTTTTTCCCAGTGTGCTGTTTTCTTCTATTCGTTTGCTCTTGTTTTTTCCTTTTTTCGTTCTGTTCTTCCTTTACACCCTTTTTGTCAAATGCCCTATACTATAATTTGATATGTAAGTTGGTGCGAGAACAGGCTGTTATCCGAGGGCGATATAAAATATGTATACGTGATAACAACAGCAACCAACAACAACAATAACTATCGCCTGTATCACACCGGTGATAATATAACATAACAAACGGGTGACCATATATACTACCGTATCACACCACGGTGATAGTATTACACCCCCCCCCCCCCCCCCCCCCCCCCCCCCCCCCCCCCCCCCCCCCCCCCCCCCCNCCCCCCCCCCCCCCCCCCCCCCATGGGACGATTTTCAGCGCCGATTTCCTCCGAAACGGGGGCAAAGCGCGCACAAAAAACAAGCGGCGGCGTTGGAAATTTATCGTCGATATATTTCCATACGCACAGACGCGTTTGCACCCCGCCCCCCCCCCAACTCTTCCCGCCGCGTTTCCATCTACCTCTCTCCTTCTGCCGAACCCTTTTTGTTGCTGATTTTGTTTTTCCAACGCAACTCTTTTTTTTTTTTCTTCCCCTGAATTCCAAACCCTTGGCGGCATGCATGCACAACAACAATGGTTGGACCGACGGCGGGTGGGCGGATGGAATGACACCTCATTGGTCGGGGCTGGTGCGGCGTGACGTCACTAATAACCAATAACAAACGAACGACCGACCAACCAACCATGGTGAATTTTGTTTCCTAACGGACGCGATCACGCGCGGTGCAACTTTTTTTCCCAACGGACGACCACGCACACGGTGGAACTTTCGTTCCCAACGGACGACCACGCACGGCGAAAAATTTGGTGCCTGCAAACGACCACGGCGGAACGGTCGTTCCCAACGAACGACCACGGCGAAACTTTCGACTTCAACCGCAACCAACCATGGATAACGATGGGGCCAGTTCGACCATCACTGCCCCTGGACCGGCAAGGTAAGCACAAGCACAAACTGATATATATATACTTCGTATATATATTAAATAAAATTATTATAAATACGTCAGCTGTGAGTTCAACCGATTGAATAGTAGATACTCAACTTTGCGAGCTGCGTAGAATTTTATAGAATTGTATAATATTAAAATAAAACAAGTTGTGCGATACTTGTGATATGATGTGATATGATAGAGTATTAATAGTAGTAAATAAAAAAGAGCCAGACAAATAAACTAGGCAAAAACCAAAATATTCGTTTTTGTCAAAAGGCCAAACAAACAAAAACTGATACGCAACTAATAATAAAAATCCCCTAGGCCTAGAAGGGCAACTTTTGTTTGGGGAGGGAAAGTACTCGGAATTTTGTTTGGGGATGGCATTTGCACTAATATTAATAGTAAAAAAGCGTCAACTTCCAATTTGTTGAGCGCTATCGCGCACAGTTTGATGATGCCTGGGGAACATGCCCCCCGCCCCCCCGCCGCGCGCACGCCATGTTTCCCTAAACTCCCGTGGGTTTCGTGTGTGTCGTCAGTGCTGTGGAGCCCCCCCCCCCCCCCCCCCCCCCCCCCCCCCCCCCAACGCCAACAAAAAAAAG
>MEHQ01003752.1:26916-87409 GCA_008828725.1 Saccharina japonica | reverse complement strand
ACCCCCGCCTCCGCCAGAAGCTTTGCGGTCGCGGTCATCGCGTCGAGAGTTTCTTCGCCCCTTTCCGTGGACGATCCGCGCGGCAACCATGGACCACCCTCCAGGGGCGGCGCCTAAGTCGACCACCCTGCAATGGTTGCGGGTTTTGGGGGTTTCGTTTTGTGTGGGAGGGCGTTGGTTGTTGGGGTCTTGAGGGTTTGGGTTATACCTATGGAGTTAGTGTGGGCTTTGGGGGTTTTCGTTTTCTTGGGGAGTTTTGGTGTCTCGGAGTAACGGGGCAAATATGACAATGGTTAATTCCCGGTTACATTTTCATATATATGTACCAGGGAGGTGCCCCCAATAATGAACAAATATATTTGATCCTTCTTATTACGTTCTACCTGATGTCTTTCATGCACCCCCGTGCGTCCTGCTCTCTACCATCAGGGCCCAACCGTGAGCCCATCCCGGCCCAGTCCATCACACCAGTGAGTGCACTGGACACTTACATATCAAAACAAGGCAAAAAAAGCTCGAAACGACGGTATCATAAACGGATACCTGGTACATTCCAGTATTGGTTTAAAAATCTAACAACCACGTGCGTTCGGACATGTACTACATACTGCAGCTATGATACTATACATACGAGGTGCAGCATGATATATACATGCGGACAAACACAAAACAAGAAAAAAAAAAAAAAAAAACGGTTGGCTCACTCACCTGTCTCCCGGGGATATGATCCCGTGCTTGTCGTTCATCTCCACCAGCTTGAAAGCTGCTCGGGAGGGCGCCCCCGATTCCACCGCAGCCGACACGTAAGGGTCCTGCCGATCACACAAAGGATGGACGGATCCCATATAGGTATACGAGGTATACGACAAGGCTTCGCCTGAGACGATTGCTACGATAGAGGTAGAGGTATACCTTTTTTTGGCTGAAACGGTTTCGGAATGACGGGTATCCTTAACCCAAAATCGTCGAAATTCCATGTTTTTGTGCTGCGGTATTGTTCGTTATATAGTTATTCCATGGGTCGCCGGTCGCCCCGGTGGGCTATTAGGGCCCGTTTTAACGAAGAAGAAAAAAAATCAATTTGGAACAAAAAAAAATCAAATCCGCTTTTCATTGGTCAACCAACACACGCACCAGCACCAAAGATTAGGATCTTGGGGCATCATATTTGGTGCTGGTGCATGTGTTGACCAATAAAAAGCGAATTTGAATTTTATTTTTTTCCAAATTGAATTTATTTTATACTCGTTAATTCGGGCCCTTAATAGTGGTACCCTCGAATGCTGGTAGGGTTGATTTCGTAAGTTCGAACCCCACGTGGGTCAGACTTTTGAGTTTATTTGCAAAAAAAAAAAAAAAAAAAAACGGAATCAACTGCTGCGAGCGCCTAGCAGCGTGGGTAGGCGCAATTCGATGCGAGTCCACGAGGAAAGGAAAGGGCTGAAGTCTTCTCCTCACGATAAAAGTGTAAGGCACGAACCGTAGTGGGGAGGAGGGAGAAGCGCCTACTGTGTGACCCCGGACCCCGGACCTGACAAAAACAACACCACGATGAGTAATGCCATGGCCGATATATACATATACCTGGTATATTATTTGATATTTTTCACAGATAGACACACGCTCCCTGAATTCTACAGTCTCGGCTTGCGTTCTCCTCATACGGGATGTAACCTGCATGAGGACACATACAATCCGTAAGTACGCGCGATCGAAGTATCATACTTAGCTTGAAAAACATGAGTTTCGACCAAATCCTCGATCTCACAGCTGCTTTTTTTTTTTTTTTTTTTTTTTAATTTTTACATATTTACGCAACAAGAAAAGGTGTAAAGCAAGGGCACATGCCTCGTATTGAGTAAAGTGTCCTCGCGCATGGAGGACCATAGTAAATAGGACCAAATATTGTGAGTAAAAAAAAGGTAAATATATAGGTTTTTGGGTGTACCGTAGGCCCTATTTACTAGTATTTACTATGGTGTCCCGGAATAGGAGGAGTATGCTATTAATAGTAGCCAGCCATAAATGTTCACACCAAAACAATATACCTCGTGTCGAATCTATAAATACGTAAGTAAAGTCTACCTGTTACATATTTCGGGCAGATACATTCCTGATATACACCGGCATACCGGTACAGTGATTTCAATAGAAACGGAGACAATGATGACAAACACGCCTCTTTAACATCGAAACCCTTTTACCTTGAGGTGGCGCTTCATCCACACTCCAGACGACCCCCCTTTAGTCGCCTTCCTCTCCGCGCCCCCTCTCCCCTCCGCGCGGTTTTCTCCGGGGCTCCTTCGTTTCTGTCCCCGCCCCCCCCTGCCACCACCCTTCGAGGTTCTGAATTAGTATTTTGTTTAGGAACACGAGGGGGGGGGGAGGGGAGGCGGGGGTAGGGGGCGAGGTGCACGCATGTCATGCACGGCCGTAGTCGTGATACCATATAGGGGGGGGGGGGGGTACTCATGTCGTGCACGGCCGTAGTCATATGACCATAGACCCTCGCATCCCTACAATGCCGGGACGGAGCACGTTGGGTTTTCACCAACCAGGCAGACATTGCTTGACCAAGCGCGAAGCGCCGTGAGGTATTGGGCGAGTCGCATGGAGGGTGAGCTGCATCCTGCTAAGAACCGCCTCTGAGGCGGACTTGCATATGGACGACAGCTTCAATGAGTTAATTTAATTTCCGGTGTGGCCACTTCCGGAGACAGCAATGGGTTTTACTATGTAACTGCCTCGCGGATGCCTTACCATATTAACACTACGTGATACGACCATTCCCCTTGTGCGGAGCAAAGGTTCTCCACCCCGCACAAATGATCTACTCGACCGCCAGCTTTGGTGACCGCCAAAAAAAAAAAAAAAAACGGCACCCTGGTTGTCTAGCTCACGCAGCGAGTGGCGTGTTTTACAGCGTCGTTGCCAACCGACGCCAACCCAACCTATAAATATATCATATATTTATAGGGGGGGGGGGGAGGTCATTTCGTAGCTACCGTTTTTCAGCACTCTGTACACCTGACTACGACTGGGGGCCATCGTGAATAGGACCTACGGTGAACACCAAACCCACGCCCCCACCCCCCGCCCTCCCCTCGAAAAAACTAGATTGACCTCGCTGACCGAACGTGCTCCGTCCCAGCATTTTAGGGATGCTCACAATGCCGGGACGGAGCATGTCGGGCTTTAACCGACTGGCAGACATTGCTGATTGCACCAAGCGGGAAGCGCCGTGAGGTTTTTAGTCGAGTGGCATGAAGGGTGAGCTGCATCCTATCGGTACGAAGTAAGAGGGGTTTGTTACACAGCAGTGCCATACTCACGCCGAAACGCCACGCGCATTGCTGGGAAACCCCTGGTTGTCGCGACCTCCGCCGGCGCAGCGTAGAGCACCTCCTCGGTCGAGAAGAGGCCTCCATCGCGAGCTTAAGGTGTCGACCCCGAGAACGGTGCATCCTGCGTGGAGTTTGTGGGAGAGGGGAAGGCGGTATGTTGTTGATGGAGGTAGGGGCGAATGGTAAGGTTGGTGTTGGGGTTTGTTGATGTTGTTTTTTGTTGTCGGTGTTGTGGCGTTTAAAACAAAATTTTTTAATCGTCCGGCGGATCATGACGGATTGATGAAAAAAACAAAAGCGTAAGCCCACCAAATACTCCCGCTTATAAAAGGCGTGTCGTGTGTCAAGTTAGCCCGTCGCTCCGGTTCCAACAACAGAGCAAGCTGCCGCTGCTGTATACCTCATGTGCGGGAGTATATCATATGCTGACCGTTGACCCGACCTGACCCAGAGAGAGGAGCGGGTCGCGGTGGAGATAAGTAGCCACGCCACTGGGTTTTGTTGTTGTCGCTATTGTTAGCGCTGTCGTTGTCATGTTGCCGTCGTCGTCGTGGTTGCTGTTGCATACCTGGTACAACTCTGACCCGAAGTATAAGGATTATTTCGATTGAATGTTGATATACAAACATTGCTTATATTCCCGGTCAGAGTAGTACGCTGGGAATGTTGTACACATGCATAAAATAGGCACTGCTGTTGTCGTCGAACGGCTGTACACGGCTACACTCCTCAGCGCCAATATGTCAGGAGACAAATGCCACGCTGCTGTAGGCAAAATGTGCGCTGTTTTAGGTGTAGGGCCGAGTGCTCCCACACTACCCAGGTACAACCTATACCAGGTACAGCAGTAGTACGGTGTCAGTCAAGGTATGTGAAGTCAAGGCAAAGTAGCTGTCTGTCAAGAAGGGGTGGCAGAGTAGTGCTGTCTCTGCGCACATCTTTGCTCAGCACTGACGGCAGGTGCAACGGCTAATAAGTATCGCTGTTGAAAACGCCGGCTGACTGCGGTGTCGACTGCTGACTGCTACGTACCACTCCGGACAGAAATATAAGGACCGTTGCAAGTTCATATTAAAACTAAAACGATCTTTACATTTTCGTCCAGAGGGGTATGATACGTACATAAAATACCCACGCACACATGTGTCGCACCTCTCATTGCCATCATCCTCTCTGCGCCCCTCTCCCTTTCTCTCTCTCGTTTGACAGTCCCCCAGCTTTGTCGGTGGTGTCCAACGCTCAGTGTGTGTTGTGTGTTGTGCAGCGACAGCTGATGCACGTACTGCTAACACTACGTACGAGTGTACGAGTACTCTGCCCTGTTCAAAGCCAAGGTATTTATTCGCTGGTTGCTGCTTGCCACTCCTTTCGCAAGCACTCTCCTCGTGTGCACCGTCCCCTATCTCCACCTCTGCAGCTTCTATACTTGTCGCAGTCTCCTGCCCTATTTGCAACACTAGGGTTAGAGCTTGGGTCTGCCTCGCGTCTCGTACCAGGTACGGCACGTCGCAGAAGGTACGACAGCAGCAGTAGTAGTAGGGTGGTACCACACAACAAAATGCGGCCAAACTGGTCCTGATTTTCCCGAGCCGGAACAAAAATCGAATATATGGAACCAAACACTACATTCAGCAGTGGTTCTAAGTTCTAACGGAGAACCAAACCAAAGTGAGTCCAAAGAACGAGGTCCTTCGCAAATACAGTCAAGCAGACGAGTAGCAGCAGACTTGCTGAAAGCTGTGAGATCTTCCGAATTGCTCGGTACATACTCAACTTTGCAAGGTGCGCGATGCGTACTACCTGGCGCCTGTACTCGTACACGCGTGTAACATTTTCAAAACTTTCATGGCGCAGGTTTCCATGGTATTGGCAAGGCTTTCTACCCACCAATTATTTGCTCTGCTACGTACTCTGCTACTGGTTGGTGTACTGCTTGTGCGCGGTACGCCGTAGATCGCGCATAACCCTTTTGACAGCGTGCATGTGCTCCCCACACAGGGTATCTGAAGCAGAGAGCGTCGCATGTATGGAAGACGAAGACAAGAAAGCCACCCAAACTGGCGATCAATGTGAGCCCAAATGCGATACGCAGAGATTTGCTTGCAAGTTTGTTTTGTTGGGGCACATCTCGAATCTCGAATCATCGATTTTTCTTTTTCCCTGTTTGTCATGTTTCGAATACCTGGTATCCATTTTTCAGCAAGAAATATACACAGACCAGAGCAGCAGCAACAACAGCATCCTGGCCACAGGCCTGATCAGGTACTACAGCAGGCAGTACCCGTGTTGTTTTCGTTAGAAATAGCGAAATAATTGCCTTTTGGGCCACTTCATCCAGTGCCTCAGGGCCATTCCTAACGAACAAAAAAAAATCACGATTCGTGACGTTTTGGCATGACAAAATATCACGATTCGTGATGTTTCTTTCCTAACGAAAATAGGTTGCTTTTTCGTCACGTTTCGTGATATTTTCAAATTATAAAAAATCCGATATTTTCAAACCAACGGTATTTGAGGGTGGGGCCAACTCTCGCAGGTAGGTCACGGCCAGGCCGTGCCGGGCAGACCGCGCCCGACCCGGTCCGTGATTCAAACCATGGGCAGAGGCCCGACACGGTCTGTGATATTCAAACCTCACGCGCCGTCGGCCAGGCCAGGTCCGCGCGAGGTTCCAATCTCGCTGACATGTCGTCTGCTCCGCCTGGCCCATGAGATTTTCAGATTATTTTTGCTTTTTCTTCACGCTGTGTCTCCGCCTCCTCGAGATTTCGAGGTCACAGCATGCTCGTTACCCCGCACCCAGCAGTGTCTTTAGGCAGCCGCTCGCTGTCCACAACCGGCGTACGAAGCAGGGCCTGGCATGCCCCTATACCGGCCATCGGATACCGTTGGTGTCGGGTGGGTTACGTAGTGCCTTGATCAGGCGTATTTTGAGCCACGACAAATGTCGTGAATCGTGATTTTGTTTTTTTTTAAGAAATTGTAAAAAAATTGTCGTCATGATTCGTGAGGTTTTTGTCGTGAATCACGACAAAAAAAATCACGATTCACGACAAAAACCTCACGAATCGTGATTTTTTTCGTTCGTTAGGAATGGCCCTCATTGGCATATGGCTGAATAAAGCACCCCAGAGTATTTACCTTCTTTGGTACTACGAACACCAGCCTGACTACAATGAATGCTCCTGATGTTGCAAAGGAGTCGTACGTATCTCGTACTTGATATTCAATACGAGTACTCGTAGTTCGTTCTACGTACGAGTACCATGTGAATTGTATCACGCAGTGCGTCCTCATTAAACACACGACACGGTCATGAAGCCTTCTTGCTGAATTGCCTCACGCCTCACGCCCCACGACGAGGTTCCGGGAAGAGAAGAGGAGCGAGCGAGAAGCAAATCACCTTGTTGTTGTTGTTGTTGTTGTTGTCTTCACATTAAACCCGTTCTTTCTACTCAACCACATCAGTACACCCAGTGCCTGTCCTGATTCCCAGTCCTAAAGAGATACAAATGATGTGGTCACAGACTGTGAAACAGAGAAAAACCAAAACAAAATAAACGCAAATTAATGGGTGTGTGTGTTCTTCACATTAAACCTTCCTTTCTACCCGTCGACATCCAGCACACCCAGTGTCCGTGCCGATTCATCATCCTAAAAAGGTACCAGTTCTGTGGTCACAAAACTACGACACAGAGATACTACGCTCAGTGCAGTAAGCAGAGCAGACAATGCAATGCCATATACGACAGGCAAGACCTACCCTGCTAGCAATCCAGGTGCATGCAAGAGAAAAAAAGAGAAAATAAAGAAAAAAGCGAAAAGGAAAAATAATAGAAAGTAAACATACTGAAGCAAATCAACAATCAAGCAACCAAACAAAAGCATGACAAAATGAAAGCAAGTGAGATGTAGACTAGTGAGATGCGTAACGTACCGGGTACGAGAACACAGCGACACGAGCCGAACCGAAAAATAAGAACAAAAAGACAAATAACAAACAAATTCTGAAATGAAACATAATACAAATGACGCAGGGAGACAGAAGGGCCTCTAGAAGAAAAGCACACGTGCCCAAGAGTAACAGATAATAACTGCTGCACGGGCGAGGCAACACGAAAAAGAGGGAGACACCGGCATAGGGTGGAAACAAAGGGAGAAACAAGGCAAAAAAGCAAGAAAGAAGACACGAGAGAGGAAAAGAGAGAAATCGTTCTCAAGGCAAGCTCAAGGCGATGGTAACGTTGTACTGGTATACTATTAATACAACTCACGTTGTATACTACAACAGAGTAGTAGTACCATACATAGCTGTATACCAACTCTTTCACGCGACTGGATTGCTTAGTAGTAGGGTAGGTCGTGCCTGTCGTATATGGCATTGCATTGAGCGGTTGATTGGCTATGACCCGTTAAACAATACCAGGTACACATTTTGACGTGTTTTTTTACACGGCGGTGTCATTTACCAGGTATGCCCCAACTAACCAACCAATGAACCAACCTTTGAGATGCCCTTCCGTTTTCTTTTTTTTTTCCTCAGGATTTATAACCGATCCAAAAATCCGTCAAAATACAAAGCGGTCTTAACCCTTATAGAACTGGAGTCCCGTTTTGGGGACAAATTACTTGTAATTAGAGTGGTTTGTCCCCAAAACAGGACTGCAGTCTTAAAAGGGTTAACTATTTAATAGCGTGAAAAAACGAAAAACAGAAAGGGATGGTTCGGAATACACTTGTGTGTGTGTGCACGTATGGTTTACATACGAGGTTAAAATTTCAGTCCGAAATTTGCAAAATTGAGTGGGGCATCACAGTCAGTAATACGGTCGTTCTCGTCATTCGTTACTTTTATTAAATAGTATAGGAATCATTTTGTTGTATCTCTTGATAGGTGGTCAATTGGGCGATGTAACCTACATCGATCGTCTCCTTGTGTCTCCAGCACTTGTCGACGCCAAATTTTCTCCTTGATTGGGAACGACGAATTTTGGAGCTGTCGTACGAATTTAGTGCAAAAAGTAAAAATGATGTCAACAATCTGACATTTTGGTACTTTTAGGTCTTCGCGGATATCTCGGCGAGATCGAGTCGGATTAGGAAAATATATATTTTTCACATGTTTCAGCATATTTTGTTCTTTGCATCTACAATAATATGTCAGGATGATGTGATTCATATCTTCAAATATTGAGTCGCAAAAATGGCGGCGCTAAGCCTCAGGAAAGACAATCCGTTTTAAGACTGGCACAACTTGTAGAGAGATACGACAAAACCACGACACAGAGATACAACATTGTATTGCAGTTCATTCGGTGATGGAGACTGCCCCCGGAAACAGTTCACAGATCGATTCTTGAAAGCAATTGCCCGAAAAAAGGCAATGTTGACATTTTCGGCAATCTTTGCGAAAAGAGGCAATCTCAATCTCGATCTCAATCTCAAATATTGATCTCGCCAAATTTAAGTGGTTTTGACGTGTTTATACTCGCACCGCGCACGAAGTACCTGGTAGCTCTCCTAAATTTATAATTGAAAAAGGGTGCGTTCTACACTACTGTAGATTCAGTATAATAAATGCCGGGTTTCCTATTTTCCTGTGAAGTCAACCTGCTTTGCTTATTGCTCGTTGTCTTAAATTTACAAAGCCCTGCCTCGGATGGCTGTGTGTGCTTGTCAGCTGGTTTGTGCGGTGTGTAGAGCGTGGGGATGCGTTCTGTAAGGGTTTCCAGTGATATGGTAAGGCGTTATTTGGGCGAAATACAAAAGAGAAGATTTTGATCTTGATGAATTGACCAATCTTCAATTCATTCTACGAGTAGGTTGAAAGATCGGCCGCTAAACCGCCAATCCCATCTCGAGATTTTTCCAAAAGATTGCAATCTTTATTTTCAATCCCGATCCCCAACACTGATTGCAGTGAGGAGAGTAGACAATGCAGTACCATGTACGACAGGCACACATACACACGGCAGCGATTAAGCTATTTCGAAAGAGAGAGGAAGCGACGGAGTAAAAAAGGAAACCAATACGAAAAAGAAAGAAAAGAGAGAAAAAAGAGAAGGTACGATGGGATGGCATTTGCATAAATACTGAGTAATTGATACCATGCATACGTAGTGTTTACCTCTTTGTCTCAGTTTAATGATCACAGAGCTTTTATCTCTCTTGGAAAAATACTCATCACGGACAGGGGGGGACAGGGGGTGTGCCGGATGGATGTACGTTGCCGGGTAGAAAAAACGAAAAGACGAAGAACACACACACACCGCACTGGCGGGGGAACGGAGAAATGTGCCGATGTGTGCGTGTGTTTTGCTTATTTTGTCTCCCCACACCCTAGAGTTATGACGGTAATTTTTTGTCTGGGACAATCTGCGGGAACACTTAGTAAACCTTCAGCCACCAACAGCAGCAGTTAACTGTAGGTTAGCGGCCGCTGGTGGTTGTCTATTATTCTTGTTGCATCTCAAACACAACAATGAACACAAAAATAGTACAATCTGCTTTGTTTCCCGCATCTGGTATGCATCTAGTTGTACCAGCTGCAAAGCAGCTTACTTAGCGTGTGCATAACACGCAAGGTGACACACCATCTCGGATGGTTTCCGAACCTGATTTCCTGGACAGCGCGTTCATGGAAATACTTCGACGAGATCTTCCCAAAGAAGCGGCCATTTTTGTTGTGTGCGACCGACCGACCCCCCTGGTGTTGGAGGATATCGGCTCTGAAAATCATCCCAGCAGGGGTGTGTTATGTTATCATCCTATTAATAGTGTGATATATTATCACGCGTGTGTTCATCTTATCACCCGAGTGTGTTATATTATCACCCTAGCGTGTTATCTTATCACCCGGGTGTGTTATCCTATCACCCGGTGTGTTATCTTATCACCCTGGTGTGTTATCTTATCACCCGAGTGTGTTATCTTATCGCCCGGTGTGTTATCTTACCACCCGCGTGTGCTATCTTATCACCCGTGTGTTATATTATCACCCGAGTGTGTCATCTTATCACCCGGGTGCGTTATCTTATCACCCGGTGTGTGTTATCTTATCACCCGCGTGTGCTATCTTATCACCCGTGTGTTATCTTATCACCCGAGTGTGTTATCGTATCACCCTAGTGTGTTATCTTATCACCTGGGGGCGTTATCTTATCACCCGAGTGTGTTATCTTATCACCCTGTGTGTGTTATCTTATCACGCGCGTGTGCTATCTTATCACCCGTGTGTTATCTTATCACCCGAGTGTGTTATCTTATCACCCTGTGTGTGTTATCTTATCACGCGCGTGTGCTACCTTATCACCCGTGGGTTATCTTATCACCCGAGTGTGTTATCTTATCACCCGGGTGCGTTATCTTATCACCCGGGTGCGTTTTCTTATGACCCGAGTCTGTTATCTCATGACCCGAGTGTGTTATCTTATCACCCGCGTGTGCTATCTTATCATCCGCGTGTGCTATCTTATCACCCGTGTGTTATCTTATCACCCGAGTGTGTTATCTTATCACCCTGTGTGTGTTATCTTATCACGCGCGTGTGCTACCTTATCACCCGTGGGTTATCTTATCACCCGAGTGTGTTATCTTATCACCCGGGTGCGTTATCTTATCACCCGGGTGCGTTTTCTTATGACCCGAGTCTGTTATCTCATGACCCGAGTGTGTTATCTTATCACCCGCGTGTGCTATCTTATCATCCGCGTGTGCTATCTTATCACCCGTGTGTTATCTTATCACCCTAGTGTGTCATCCTACAAATAGTATCACCCGTGTCATACGGTATAGGTATTGCTACTTGCTGTTGCTGTGTAGTCAAGATAGTGTGAAGAAAGCAGATAGAAAATCCTGACCAGCTCGTAAGAGAGGTGCCGAAGGGGGTCTTCGGCTTTCCCATTTCGAAAAGTGAAAATTGAAACGCCTATATACCAACTACGGCAGGCATATATCACCCCACTTTTGGTCGGCCACGAATAAATGCCGCATGCAATAGCAACTCAAATGTAACATATTAGGTACCATACTGACCGCCATGAACAGTGGAAGAGGGTGGCATCCCTAGTTTCGTTTAAGGACCTACTGTAAGACTGGCGCTACCGCTGAGAATGTGGCCCGATCAACCACAGGCCTTCAAAGATGTAAACACTGACCAAGCGTTTCCAATACACCCCCATTTTTTTCTGAACGAACCGCTTCCAGGTGGTCCAAGACATGTTTGTGCAAAGTTTCCACACCCTGTACAACTACAACTACTCGTAGTTGTCTGCCAGACAACTACTGTTTGGAAAAGTTGTGCAACTAGTTGTCTGTAGACAACTACGGTTTGGAAAAGTTGTGCAACTAGTTGTCTGTAGACAACTACGCTTTGGAAAAGTTGTGCAACTAGTTGTCTGCAGACAATTACTGTTTGGAAAAGTTGTGCAACTAGTTGTCTGCAGACAACTACTGTTTAGAAAACTTGTGCAACTAGTTGTCCGTAGACAACTACTCTTTGAAAATTTTGTGCAACTAGTTGTCTGCCAGACAACTACTGTTTGAAAAAGTTGTGCAACTAGTTGTCTGTAGACAACTACTCTTTGGAAAAGTTGTGCACTAGTTGTCTGCAGACAACTACTCTTTGGAAAAGTTGTGCAACTAGTTGTCCGTAGACAACTACTCTTTGAAAAAGTTGTGCAACTAGTTGTCTGCAGACAACTACTCTCTGAAAAAGTTGTGCAACTAGTTGTCTGCAGACAATTACTGCTTGAAAAAGTTGTGCAACTAGTTGTCTACAGACAACTACTGTTTGAAAAAATTGTGCAACTAGTTGTCTGTAGACAACTACTGTCTGAAAAAGTTGTGCAACTAGTTGTCTGCAGACAACTACTGTTTGGAAAGCTTGTGCAACTAGTTGTCTGTAGACAACTACTGTTTGGAAAGCTTGTGCAACTAGTTGTCTGTAGACAACTACTGTTTGGAAAGCTTGTGCAACTAGTTGTCTGTAGACAACTGCTGTTTGAAAAAGTTGTGCAACTAGTTGTCTGCAGACAACTACTGGGTGAAAAACCTATGCAACTAGTTGTTTAGGGACAACTAATCGTACTGAGTAGTTGCGGCCGTGCACAACTATTAGTTGTGGTTGTTAGTTGTAGTTGTACAGGGTGTGAAAGATTCACTCAACTATTCGAAGATTTGACTGCTGCGTATTAAGTAATATATTTAACGATAAAATCGATTATACACTGATACTGAGCAAATACGAGGCGATGGCGGATTTTGCACGTTGTACCACACAAAATTCCAAATATTCACGCCGTTTTGATGAGATGACCCTGAACGTTTGCACACATGTTCTACATTTAATCTTACAAACATTACAAACAACAGCTGTGAGATCGAGGATTTGGCCGAAACTCATATTTATTTGCAAGCTGTGTGTCTCTATACGCCCCGCCGAACCATTGACAAATATGTGTGTGTGGTTTTTGTTTCGTCGCCGAAAATTCGGGATCCCTTAAGACCGAAAACTCCTAAAAAAAAAAAAAAACATTCGACGAAAACAAAACAACAACGAAAACCCCACAATTATTCACGGGTCGGCAGGGGTTCATCTTCATATTGACATGTGTCCCAAATTTGAGGGTCTACCTTAAAACCCCCCCCCGAACGTTGGTGACAATCAATTTGGGGTGATCTGTTTGAACCAGCCTGTACAGCAGTAGTATTCATAGTGTAAGATACGTATAATATTGTACCAGGTACGTAGTTTCGTTGGGCTGTTTATCGATTTCCGATTATAATTTCATGTTTCTTGTTTCTTTCGCGTTTTCGTTCATTTTTCATATTGACGTATCGTACGATTTTTTTGTCACAAGTCATGTATACGTATGTATATAACCACACCCACGAACGGACAAACATTTTTTATTGACAATTTTTGTTTCGTTTCTTCCCCTGAATTTCTGGAATTTTGTTGTTGGGTCTGTGTGGATGACGTCACTGGTTTTGTAGAGAGACGCGGCAGAGATGGCGCGGACACCCCGGGTGCCTTCATTGTGTGCCTGATCGTGGAAGACCCCTTCAATGTCGATGTGGAACGATTCCTAATCAGTGTCGATGTTTATAATGCTGTGCCTAACACAGACGTTCAGGATAGATTCGGGCAATTGTCAATTGACGTGATGACTTTGGTTGGCTGTTCTTTTTCACTGTGTGCCCGCGGACTGTCATTCCGGCAGCACTTCAGACAGCAGCTGCGTGCTCCATCTTGTTCCCACGCCTACCGTGTGTTTTGTACAGGCAGCACTTCAGACAGTAGTTACGTTGTAGTCGGCAAATTCATTGGTAAAGAGTGGGAGGGGGGGGAGGGGGGCGATGCTGCTGTAGTCGAATGGAGATTGCGGGCGTGTAGTTCAGTTTTGGACACGCATAACATGCTGTAGGGATTTTAGGTGTACCTCTTCGGACTTGTGTATCCTTTCCCTGCTAAGTGTACGTGTTCTTTAGGATTCTCTGATGGCTCTAGCACTTTTGTGACCACGGGCTGTGATCTTGCTAGATCAGACTATCTATAGGGATTAGCAACTGAAACGAGTTTAATGTGAAGACAACAACAACAACAACAGACAATTCCTATTTCAGTAGTATATTGTGTCTATGTCTAGAATTCATTTTGGGTGCTGTCTATTAATTGGAATTTCCCAACCAAATGATTTCGATTGAAGTATATCCATTGGAATTGTCCGGGTAATTCACTTTGGATGCTGTCTACTAATTGGAATTGTCCAGACAATCGATTTTGGGTACTGTCAACAATTGGAATTGCCTGGGCAATTATTTGGACCATTCGTTGTTGTTGTTGTTGTTGTCTTCACAATAAAAACCGTGCCGGTCTCTCTATCCAGTACCTCCATCTGTCCGTATTAGTCCAACACTTGACTCGGTCGATTCACGTGGTCACAGGCTAACTTACCCCAAAAAGGTATACTGAAATACAAGTGTTACGAGCAACAGTCTATTGTGGCTTCACTTGATTTCGGATGCTGTCTATTAATTGGATTTGCCCAACCAAATTATGTTTGACTGGAGTATACTATTTGAAATTGTCCGGGCAACTGGTTTTGGGTGCTGTCTACTAATTGAAATTGTTCCTATATTTGATTTCGGGTGCTGTCTATGAATTGGAATTGCCGAGACAATTGAGTTAGAAGGATGTCAATGAAATGCAATTGTACAACTAAATTATTTCGGGTGCTGTCTATGAATTGGAATTGCCGAGACAATTGATTTAGAAGGATGTCAATTAAATGCAAGTGTACAACTAAATGCTTTCGAGTGATCTCTATGGATTGGAATTGCCAAGCCAAATTATTTCGTGTGAAATCTATTAATCCGAACTGTCCAGCCAATTTGTTTCGTGTGCTGTCTATCAATTGAAGTTGTCCAACCAAATGATTTCGAGAACGGTCTATTACTTGGAATTGTCGAGGGCAGAAAAAAAATGATCGAACTATTAACAATTGGAAGATCAGGACAAACCCTATTGAGCCAACCAACACTTTAATTCGGTAGGTTAGGACATAACTATATTGACCAAATCACTCCTATGGATAGGCAAGACCTTAAAATGATTGTTGGAACAAATTCAATTGGAAGGTCAGGGCAGAAACCTATTGATCCAACCTTTCCTACGAGTACTAACAGACAATAACCGAAATCATTTCTTGACACAATTACGATTGAAAGGTCAGAGCAGAAACGGTTTGATTAAACCATTGCAACTGTTAATAGTAGACAAGGCCACACATAATGGCTGAAACATAATCTATTGGAAGGGCAGGACACAAACCTATTGGCCGAACCTTTCCTATTAATAGATGCACCAGGAAAGCAATATCTCCACCAATTCCATTTAAACGGACTTCCGGAAGATCTACTGTAAAAGCAATAGTCCATTGTGGGTGGGTCCCATATCCTATTGAAGAACTAATCGAGTATTGGAGTCTCCGGAGCGAAAAAGGTGCAGGACACAATTCCAGTAAATTAACATAGCTCTAAAACAACTGCCTAAGCAATTCCAATTAGTAGGCGGACTACAATATGTACGTAGCTGTCTTTGCAATTCCAATTGCAATAATATGTTGGGAATCAATTGTCCGCCTCATTTCATTTGATAGACTTTTCGGTGGGTCTATTGTAGGCGCAATAGTCTATTGCGATGTCTATTGTCCAAGGCTTAAGCAGAAACGGAATGTAATCCGCCGCCAAATGTTTTGTCCGAGATATTTAATTTAATGGGCATCCTCCGGAATATGTTGTCTGATCCATTCCAGTCTAG
Source organism: Saccharina japonica (assembly GCA_008828725.1). NCBI lineage: Eukaryota > Phaeophyceae > Laminariales > Laminariaceae > Saccharina > Saccharina japonica. The sequence goes on along the minus strand of MEHQ01003752.1, from coordinate 71,743 downwards.
TCAATTCTAATTTATGGACTGCCTCATGATAGACTGCCCCATGAATCAATTGGCTCGGCAATTCCAATCGCTAGACAGCCTCATGAACCGTTTGCTTTTGCAACTTCAAGAAATAACATCCTCATGCATCCATTGATGTGTCAAATTCCAATTGCAGCGTCCGGAATCAATTGACCGGCAATATATTATTGTCTATTAAATGGAAATGCCAGATTGTCTGGACAATTTCTTTCGAAGCCTGTCAAATATATCAAATCGCCAGGATAATTGGTTTAGAAGGATGCCACTTAAATGAAATTGCTACGTAGCATAATCAATTTAGAAGGATGTCAATTAAATGGAATTGCCAGCACAATTGGTTCAGAAGTATGTCTATTGAAAGGAATTGCCAGGGCAATTGATTTAGAAGGATGTATACTAAATGGAATTGCCAGGACAGTTGATTTAGAAGGATGTCCAATAAATGAAGTTGCCGGGGCAATTCTCACCGACAATATGCTGCAATAGACTATTAGCGTTACGATAGAATCGGATAGTAAATTTAAATTGCAATAGACTACGGGTTCAACCATGGTGTATCGTAGATAACTATTAATGCCAATTGCTTCGACGATTGACGTAGTTGGTTGTCTATTAATAGAAATTGAATGGACAATAGGGCCTGGTGAGTTTCTATTAATAAATATTGTCTGTACGATAGAGCTCGATGCGTTTCAATTAATTGAAATCGGGGACCACAATAGACAGTCAATTGTAATAGGAAACTTTTAATAGACAATTATACTATTACTATTGTCTATTGTCCAGGGTGTGGTATATACATATTCCAGGGGCGCTCGAACAAATTATTAAAGCGACAACCACACTTCTCAAAACGTAATATTCATTAAAAACAAACCCGTGGGGTGGTATTTCCGGCCGAATTTAGAATTTACGAAAAACAGTTTTTTCCAAAGTTGTGTTTGACGAGTTTTTAGTATCACCCCCCCCGATGTCTGGGTCTGGAAAATGGATATTAGGGTGTCGGATTTTGTTTGCGTTCACCCCTACACTTCGAAGTATACGTATTATCGCATTTTATCTGTATTTGATGTGATCTAAAACAAGAAGAAAGCAGCCTTGAACGGACGGACGTGAGTGGTTTCATCGATCTAACGAACCGCCAAAAGTAAAAAGTCCATCTACAAAAAAAACATTCCCCGATTTCTATAATACCTGGCACGCGTTTTCCTGCTACTGCTGCTATAGATAACGATTCAGTGATGCGGTAAAGACTACTGGATATATGAACAACATCATCACATACAGGGCTACCTCTATCGTAGCAGGTTCATTGGCTAGCCCTTGGAGACCATAGAGCGGGAAAATTACCATAGGAAAGGAGATGCAGCCGCGAGTGCCGCGGGTCTCACACCATGCCAGCGAAGCCCCTCCCCCACGTCTCAGAGAACCGCAATATCACGACATTTCGAAGGGTATACAATGAAGTGCTGTTGTGTTCACACGCAACCTAACATGCCGACACTCGTCTTGCTCGAAACGTTTTCGTGGCCCAGGGCAGGAGGAGGTGCGGGATCGACGGAATGTAGTCAATCTGCCGAAGACCAGCGGCGGCAATCATTGCCAGAAGGGCACCGAAGGAGGCGTTCAAAGCGAAACGCCTGCTCCAAGCGGAACGCCTGCTCCAAGCAAAACGCCTGCTCCAAGCAGAACGCCTTCCCCAAGCGAAACGCCTATTCCGAGCGAAACGCCTGCTATAAAGAGAACCCCTGCTCCAAGCGAAACGCCTGCTCTAAAGAGAATGCCTGCTCCAAGCGAAGCGCCTGCTGCAAGTTGAACGCCTGCTCCAAGCGGAGCGTCTTCTCCAAGCGTAGCGCCTGTTACAAGTGGAACGCCTGGTGGGGCTTAGGCGCTGGCGTTGTATTTTGGGGCCCGTTATCGCTGCTTGTTGCCTCTCTTCTACCCTTCTCCGGTACGTGCCGTGCTGAAGGTCTTGTTGTTAGTGTAGGTGTTGTTGTTATTTTCCTCGCATTGACTCGTCGCCACTATCTGATCCGTGCTAACGCGACAGGCTCTCCAATGACTTTCAAGTGGAAGAATACCGCAGGAAGACAATTCGAAGAAAGTCAAACACCTCAGCCAAGACATGTGCATGGGTTCTGCGTTTTACTGACACCACGTACAGCCAGCGGTGAATTGCAGTACACTCCCGTTGCAATTGCAGTGATGTCCTGCTTAGACTTGGAAACTGTTGGAACTAACCGTACCCGTCAATTATTTTTATGCAGACACGTGCTGCGTGACAATATGTTCTACTTTGAACAACATGGTGGGCATTTTCGGAGTAGATGGCTAGTTGGATATAGCAACGTCGTAACGCGTTAAGGCAGCGCGGACGCCTGCCGCGATAAGAGATGAACCTCGCCCAAGAATTGCAGCCCGATGAACAATCCCATGAACTAGTAATAATAGTTGCAAAAAACAACGTAACGACATTTCGACGATTTTGTGGGTTAAGGAGCCTTTCGTAGGCCATTCAGCGGCCATTTTTGTAAAAAACAAATGCTACTTCTATCGTGGCACGGGTCCCACGGATCACGACACGCAGCTACCGATATGCACTTAGTACGGTTCGAGCCTTCTCGGCTACTATGCTCAATACACTTATCGTTACTTTATAGTACGTGCTACGTATAGCATTACACTACTTTCTTACGATATGTACGCGACAGCACTTCAAACATAGCGCGCACACCGTGCAGATAATCGATTCGAATTCCATGACCTAGATCCTTCATAGCAGATATTATCTGTATGATCTGTATATGATCTGGCTCATGTCGGCGGGTGGGAGCGGCACAACCTGCGCGATCTGTGACACCTTCCCTGTGGGTTGGCTCTGTTCTATACAGATCCTTCAGGCGCATGCTATGATAGATATGCACCATGTTTTTGTCGAGGGTGGTTCAGTCACTTGAGGAGCTCTATACCTCACCCAAAATCAGATTTTTTTGGGGGAAAATAAAAGTGTTACAGTAACTGATGAACAATCCCATGGCCTAAGTATACACAGGAAACTACAGGAACACAAGAATGAAAGTCCGACGATTTTGGGCTAAGTAGCCCGATCATTCAGAAAACGTTTTAGCCAAAAAGAGATATTTACCTACTCCTCACCGACGTTTCACCAATCAAATTGTCGGAGAGGGTTTCAGTACCGCACTGACTGTGTCCCTTGAACATATATTCGACTCTGATTCCAAGTAATTTATCCCCAGAACGGGATTGACTGCGGTCCTACAAGAACGTATGCCATCTTTTAAGGTAGAGGTACAGCCACGTTTTTTTCTGAGGGGTGGTCGGTCGCTTGAGGAGCTCTACACCTCACCCAAAACAAAACATTTTGGAGAAAAATTAAAGTGCTACGTACGTACCCGACGAACAACCCCGAGGCATAAGTGCAAATTGAAAAATATCGCAACATAAGGATGAAAGACCGACGATGTTTGGGTTAAGGAGCCCGATCGTTCAGAAACCGTTTCAGCCAAAATAAGGTATACCATACACCTCTATCGTAGCATGCGACCGAGGGGTATATCATAATAGAGGGTGTTTTCGGGGAGTCGGCGCCCTTGATGACTGGGGTAACCATCGAATTTTTTCATATCGTGCTCTAGCCCACAAAGCCCACTATCTTAGCCTATAAAGAAAACAAATATTTTGTCATATGTGTTCTCGACGAACTTCGATCTAGAACCGACATTGCTGGCAGCATTGAATGCCCCACGCAGTCCCAATGGCGACGACTGCCAACCAAAATATGTTCACGTAATTTCTTCCGCAGCGATGATAGAAGGATGTTCCGACCGTTTCGTTCGCTACTAAGCTGGAATATTTCAGAGGCCTGCGAACACAGTAGTCATCAAAAACAAATCCTGATGCTGGTATCTCCACGAATTATATAAACTTGGCACGTAAAAAACAAAATCTTGCTGGACTCGAATCTTTCCCCCGTGGTCATAACAGTTGATTATTTCTTCTGCTCCTTCCTTCCACAGGAGCCGCAGAAGATCGCGGCGGTGTCCCGCTGACTCCCCGCCCAATCAAACCGTCCCTCCATCTCCTTCGGCAGCAACGGCAAGCATACATTGGGCCGTGCGTTACTTAGGCATTCTTCACTGCACTGAACGAAAACCTCGAGGCCCTGTTCTATCGAGCTAAAATATCTCAAGCCTCAAGGGAACCATACTTAAGAAGAAAACGACGCATGCTGTCTTAAGATAGAGGTGCACCCTTTTGTTTTTTTTCAAGATCGTCGCTTGAGGAGCACTCTATACCTCACCCCAAAAAACTGAATTTATGATCAAACTAAAGGTGCTATATATTCCCGATTTGAACACTCCCATGCCCCAAGTATACAACATAACATATTGCATCACAAGAATGAAATTCCGACAAATTTGGGTTAAGGAGCCCCGTCACGAAAACAATTCTGCCAAAACGTGTTACGAATATGATACCTCTATCGCAGCACGCGTCAAATCTTAGTACTGTATTGGTATCGCCACCACGAAAAGGAAGCGTCACCCTTTCAGATTAAATTGATGGAACGAGGAGTTAGTAGCCAGCAGAGGCATTCATATGAGGGACTACATTCATATTGGTTTTTGTTTTGGCGCATGCTAGCTTAAGGTCAGAGGCGCACAACGTTTTTGAGGCATCTTACTTGAGAAGCTCCACACTAATAGTAAGTCACCCAAAAAAGTGATTTTGGGACGAAAGTAAAAGTGCTACCCGATGAACAATACCATGGCCTAACTATACAATCAACACTTTTTCAGACACGAGAATGAAGGTCTGACGATTTTGGGTTAAGGAACACGATCATCCAGAAACCATCGCAGCCAAAACGTGCTACCTCTCTACGAGTAGACACATGCTAAAGGTGAAGGTGCCACATTTTTTGCCTTCTGAGGGCGGTCATTTACGGAGCTCTATACAAAGAGTGAGTCAAAAACAGATATGATAGAAAACAATAAGTGCAACCCGACGAACAACCCCATGGCCTCTAGGTACACATACAAAACAGCAGTCCCACGGTAGGGGTACCACTTTTTGGCTCAATATTTTCTGACCGCCTGAGCTCCTCACGTGAGGAACCACCGGATACTATTACCTTATTTTACTGGTACGTTTGTTTTTAGACTACCGTATAGGAAGTTGATCGGGTTGCGGGAACGATTGTCTCCGAGGTCATGCTTCGGGTGAGATATTGACCTTTTCATATGAGCTCAGGAAATTCTGCTGCGCCCCTACCGTGGGATGAGTCAAAACAGCACATTGTGAAAATACATACGTGAGGTTCTCCGACGATTTCGGGTTAAGAGCCCCCCCCCCCCGGTCACTCGGGGAAATATTTTAACCGAAAAATGCTACCCTTATCGTGAAACGCCTCTTTATGGCCTAGCACCCCACTTTCGTCGAGTATTCAAGTCTGACTACTACTAGTAACATCCTCCACGTCCGATTTTTATTGTATTCTGGGTTCCCTTTTGTATGCGGATACTATGATTGGGACACGTGCTACAACACTGTGAGACGGCAAATGCAATACTGACATCTTAACAAATTCATATGCTGGAAGGAAATAAACGGCGTCATTTTATCTGACCAAAACTCGAATTCTCCCGCATTGTCCCGCTGGCTGCGCACAATCGATCGGATATTCCTTTACAATGTTTCTTCGCAAAGCGATGGCAGAAGCTCGCGGCCGCACTCTGAAGTTCAAGACGTGCAATGCCACCGAGGCGGGAACGGTGGATCCGGTTTCCCTGTCCTTCTGCGGAGGGGAGAGCGATTGCGTCATGGGCTCGCCGAACGCGTACAACCTGAGGGGCGAGCTAGAGCCAGCCGGGGTCTGGAGCCAGTTCGAAGTCCCCCTGGAGTACGAGCCCACCACAATGGAGTTGTCGATAGGAGGCACTGATGCCTGGTACGTTCGGGTGGGCTGTTTGTTGGCCCTGCGCTATCCGACCGCTTGTCTCCCCTGCTGCTGTTCAGGCTACTGTTCAGGCTAACGTTCAGGCTGCTACTCATGTTCAGCCTACTGTTTAAACTACTGTTTACGCTACTGTTTAGGCTACTGTTTAGGCTACTGTTTAGGCTACTGTTTAGGTTATTGTTTAGGCTACTGTTCAGGATGGCGCCAAGGAGAATGCTGACCAGGAAGCTGCTTAGCATGCCACTGTTCACCTGTTCTTGAGGCTATTGTCCGGCCTGCTGTTCGGCCTGCTGTTCTGGCAACTACGTATGCAGCCTACTGTTCAGGCTACTACTATTCAGTCTACCGCTTGGAATGTATGTACTCTACGTATTTGAGACCGAAACGTACCTATACCAGGCACGCCTCGGAGGAGGGGGTGATGCTTGTTGCGCTCGGGTTACTGTACAGCTTGTTACCCAGGTTTGCTACCCAATACCCCGTTCCCCCTGTTGCCCATGTTGCCACCCATGTGTTGTGCAAGTTTGCTGCTGGGCAGGAATTTGACCTATTTACAGCGATATGCACATACCACGCACTCTTCAAACTGTAACACTCACTCCTCCTTTTTCGTCGTCGTTGTGATCTCTTTCGATGCATGTGCTTCTGCTTCTGAACATGACTAGAAACCACAGTTTGTGCAGGAACACAAAGCCAACGCACTGACGTGAATGCGTGCTGCTAGTTAGTGTTTCCCTCGTGAAAAGCGCTCTCTGTTTGAAGGCTCCGACGATCCGCGTGCAACACTGCCGGGGTCGTATGTGCTACTGTAGTTTGCAATCTCTTGGACACAAATGTTGACCAGCCCACATTTTAGATACCCCGCGGTGTCGACCATGCCAAAGTAGACAGACAGCCCGCAGTGTTGACCAGACCATACTGTTAGATGTCCCGCAGAATGTCAACCAGCCCGAAGTTAGATGTCCCGCAGTGTCGACGATACCGTAATATTCGTCTTGCAACATCGGCCGGCCCTTTTCAGATGTCCCGCAGTGTCGACCAGCCCGAAATATATGTCCTGCCGCAGTGTGACCAGCCCGCGATATAATTGTCCCGCAGTGTGGGCCAGTTTTTTCTTCATGTTTGTCCCGCAGGCAGAAGGATTCCTTCAACCTCAAAACATTCGCATCAAGCCTTCGGCCCTGAGCACTCTATGCTGCACTTCGAATTTGCCGTAGTGCTTTCACAACCCGACTCAGGTTTAGCCACCGTGGGTTCATAGTCCACCCTATCTCCGACCATATCTCCGTTCCGAGAAACGTTCTACACGGCGGACAGATGATCGGCTCCCACTACTTCATTATCTAGATATTCCAACAGGCATATATGTTCCCGATCTTTTAGTGTGATCTAGCTCGTCTTTTGCCGGGTGGGACCCCGTATAATCTGCATGATACATCACATGTTTCCTGGGTTGGATCTGCATACTGTGCAGGTCCTACACAGCCTCTCACGACGGCAGGTAAGGAACTAGATGATCTACAGATGATCTGTAGATAGAAAGATCATGATCTGCCCGAGCTGTGATGACGTTCCAAAGTTGTTGATCATCTGCGCTATTTGTAGCTCCTCCTTACACCTTCGATCTGGTGAAAAACCCGAGGGGGTACAGCAGTAGGGGCTACGAAGGTTAGGGTTTGAACTCAAATATATGATGCATGCGACGATGTGGGTGCACCTTATGCTTTTCTGATGCGCCTCGTTTGATTAGAGTATAGGAGCTCTGTAAGCTGCAACCCGGCGAACACTCCCTCCCATGACCTGCATATACAGGTATACTCTAAAACATCTTGCTGTAAAATACCACGATACATTCCAACGGTACTGGACGCATGCTGCAGTAGAGGCGCACCATTATGTTTCTGAGGATGGTCACTTGAGGAGCTCTATATCCCACCCAAAAACTGATTTTGGAGGGGGCACGTTTCACGGTACACCGATAAGCGTGAATATACTGTAGTGTTCTTGTACGCTTTCAACTATCATTTAAAGTAAGTATTGGATTAGTTGAGGCCTCCTGTCCCGAAGCAGGGGGGCCTTGTCCGGGATAAACCACCCCCGTGCTGAGTGCATACTCAGCGCGGTGGCGATCCCGGCCGTTGAAAACTACAAACGCAGAAGCTACTGTTAAATACCTGTCACCTGGGCGAGTGGGATGGCCAGAATTGTTTATCAAAAGCCTCGATGGTTTGGCTTTTGCTCGCCTTGAAAGAGAAAGATCTCTTGTGCTACATCGTGGCCCAGTAGTTTCGGTTTCTACCAGTGGAACCACATCCCTACGATCACGTAGTTCCATTTGGTTGACTCCCGATTTTACAACGAAAACAGTTGCAAAACGAGTACGAACTTCCGACAATTTTGGGTTAAGGAGCATACCAATAGTCGTTCAGAAAACGTTCCAGCCAAAAAAACGTGCTACCTCTATCGTAGCACGCGTCACTGTAAAATTGAAACCGCTACTCGTACACTCCCAGCACCTACATAGGCATATATAAAATAATGCTGTAAAGTATCACACATGTATTCTAACAATATTGGGCAATTCCTCGGGAAAATAGCTCTGCATGTAAGTGAACAAATCCTTTGCCCCCATAAATAGATTCGCGGGTCTGACCCGCGGATCAGCATAAGTCAACTCGCGGGTCAAGGTTGGATCGACGCGTAGCAGCACGACCCGTTATCTCATAGGACATGCCCCCCCCCCCCCGACCCCAACCGACGCGCGAGATTGTTTAAAGAATTTTCTCCGAAAATGCCACGGTAGGGTTGGTGCCTTTATTTTCCGACTGCTCCACGCGCGAAGGAACTCAAGATCCCACCAGAATCATGCCTTCGAAGAATCTTGTTCACACATCCATGCGCTAGTCCTAAACACACACACATGCTGGTAAAATATTCATGCTACGTCACCGGTACCACCGCCGTGGCTGTTCTCTTGAGGAGCTCAGCCGATCAGAAAATGTTGCCTCAGAAGGCGAACACTAACTGCAACTATTGGGCTAATCGCGGGAAGAGTCGACTGGGATGCTCCGACCCACGCGGTCCGCGTGAGATTTCAGGTTTTCGAACTTGGGGCCCGAGACGAGACGCCCATAACAATCGCGCCTCCTGAACTATTTTGGTGCCAGGTGCATAGAAGAGGTGGTGTGGGAGGAAGGAGGCAACCTGCTCGGCCGAGGGGCCAGGCTTTACCTCGACAGCGATTTCGGCGACAAGGGGTGCAATTACGGCGTCCACATCAACACTGGGTCATTTTACCCTTGCCAGAGCACTTGGCGTTTGTTCAATCTCCAGTCTTCAGGTGCGGCACGGGTCGCGAGCGGCTTAGGGCGGGAGAGAGAGGGAGGGAGGGAGGAGAGGAAAGGAGGGAGAGACCGCGGGGGGCGGAGGGGGGGGAGCAAGCGCGAGCGCGCGAGGGAGATATTTGCCCAATTAGTGAAACATTCCCTATTCGGAGCTTCTTTTTGTTTCTTTAATATTAATAGTGCATATTTTTGGCACAACGTATACCTGACACTGTGTACCGCGTAACATACGACTTGTTGGCGAACATATACCAGGTATACTTCTGTACATGTATTGGGCGAAATTTTATGTTAAATAGTACTATTACGGAGGCCCATAGTATCCAGGCCCGGCGGATTTACTTTTTTTATTCATTTTCTCGGAATTATTGTGTTTGTGGCCGTTTTTTTCCGCTCTTTTTTCGAGGAAGCTATCTGCGTTTGGACTAACTTGCGCTTACTCAGCCGCACACAGGGGCGCTACAAAGCAGTACTTACAACCGACGGAAAGCCGAGGACTTTAGCTTTCCAACGATGCTACTTGTAGCCGAAACGATATAGTTGCACATGAGGCAGAGGTGGGAAGGTGGGTACGGCTGCCCATCTTTAGACCCAAGTATCTCAAGAACGACCAAGAGTTGCGGAAAACGCTTACAGGATTCTGCGGCCGACATCCCTAGCTTTCCATAAATGCATAATACGCCAACTTCCGAGGAGATCTGGTCTTGAAACATCTCCCCCCGTGAAATATAGTACGATTTGAGTACCACTATTTTACCACCTCTGCTCTCACCTCCAACAACATACTTTTGGCTACAAGTTGCATCATTGGAAAGCTGAAATCCTCGGCTTTCCGCGGGTCTTAAATATGGGTGTACAGTGTGCCCTCTGTGGGTCTGCGTGGCTGCTGATTACTCCACATGCAAATACGTTCCGTAGAAAATCAGGGAAAAATTGGCCACACAAACATAAATTCCGAAATGAAAAAGTACATCCGCTGGGCCTGGATACTATGGGCCTCCGTAATAATGTGCTTTGTGCCCTCCACCCATGGCTGTCTCTGGAAGTGGACAAGCCACAAATCAAACCAACTAATTGGAGGCTGTCGTTCAGATGCACGTCCGCCTCACAGGCTGTTCTTAGTAGGTTGCAGCTCAGCCGTCGTGCGACTCGCCCAACATCTCACGGCGCTTCGTGCTGGGTGCAAATATTGTCTGCCTGGTTGGTGAAAATCTGACGTGCTCCAGTCCCGCCATTGTATGGATGCGAGGGTCTATGGCCACACGACTACGGCCATGCACGGCACGAGTACCCCCCCCCCCCCTCACGCCCTCACGCACCTTGTTACAGACGAATCCATGTACGAGGTCGACCTCGAACCTTGCACGGGAAACAAGCCCGATAGTAAAAATGCAGAGACCCGATCATTCCTTCCTCCCACATTCGTTAGTGTCTTGTATTTTCGGCGTACATCGTTTCGGCAAAGAACATACACGCAAAAAACGTGTCTTAAGCCACACCCCACCCCCCTTGAACTCCTTTCGTTTTCAGACGAGTTCAAGTACGAGGTCGCCGTGAAATCTTGCAAGGGGCAGGGCGGGCCGTCCACGGTCCTCGCGTCTGTTTGTTCCGAGTCTCGGTGCGACGACTCCATAGGGGACGTTGTTTCCTTCAACCTGGCTTCTAGCCGGGACGGCGGCGGCGGGGCCAGAAAGAAGGGGGGGTGGACGACGACCGAAGTGTCCGCGGGGTTTAACCCCGTGGCCATGCAGCTGAACAACGAAGGTGGTGATGGTTCCTGGTGAGCGACACGCGGCGGAAACGGGCCAAGGTAGAAACAGCACCCGACGTATTATGGGGTGGGACGCGCGTTACGATAGAGGTAGCACGTTCTAGCTATTTTTGTTTTTCTGATTGACGGGGGGATCCTTAAGCCAACATTTTCAGAATCACACTTTTTTTGCTGCAAGATGCTTCATTTTGTTTATGAATGCCCGTGGGCACCCCGTGGCAAGCACCATACCACCAGACATTACGTTAGGGTTAGGTTAGGGTTAAAGGACCTGTAGGTAGTTAGTGTAACGCCTTGGTTAGAAAATACAAATAATGTAGGTCGCCGGAGAAACGGGTTCTGCTCCAAAGTGAAACCCCCCATCGTATATAGGTAGTGATACGCGACGGTTTCGTAGCGAAAATGGGACGTGCGAAAAGGACGGCGAAAATGGGACGTGTATATATGAGGGGTGGACAAAGGGTGATAGCGGATCTTTAAAATGGGGGTTTTGTCTGGGTAGTAGTATGTTGACCCTCAGATCGAACCCTAGCCCTAACCCGAACCCGAACCCTATGCCAGTGGTCAGTGCTTGCTCGGCCAATCAGAGTGCCTATTTAGCTACCTTAGGAAGATCCACTAACAGTGTTTGTCCACTACTGGTATATATATATACCCAAGGACCCAACTTTCACAACATGCTTGAAGTTCACTTGACCTTAACCCCTTTAGCCTCGATCGCCTGGGAAAATTCTCGGAACTTGAAGATATTGATGTCGTGAGGGGTCGGTGTGGAACATCAACCATTTTGCCATATTTCTGCCAAAACGGGTGTTGAGCCGGTGTCCGTGGAGCCGAACAAAGACGGCGTGTTTTTGTTTTTCCATTTCGTGAGAGGGAACGTTTTTGGTGGCGCACTCCATCGGTATAATGCCTCGCAGGTGTGCTGACGAAATTTCGTTCAACGGGTACCGACTGCTGAGCACCAACCTCTCCCCCCAGGAACATGTGATCAAGGTGGGGGAGCAGCGCTACTTCTACAACCTTCAGCTTCGCGGTAAGCGCACGCGAGCACACCATAATCTGGTGGTTTTGTACGTGCTTTTTTCCACACCCTGGTAGGTCTATTGTCTATCAATAGGTTTCCTATTGCAAGTTGGCTGCCCCCCCCCCCCTAACATCTGTTTCTCCCGCCTCGACCCCCGCTCGCTACGTAACTCGCAGGTTTGGACATGGCTTTGGACGAAATTTCCGCAGGAGGTACAGGTACGATGCCGAGATACCTTCCACAGACGTGTGCTGCGATAGAGGTAGCACGTTTTGAGAGTGACAGAGGGGCGGGTCTCGCCTCAACTGAGCGACTATACACTCAATGCTTCTGGAACATATATACATATATATATACATACTGTAATTTGTGTTCACGGCATGTTTCGTAAACTACGTAAACGAAGTATGGGCCACGGGATCGTTCATCGGGTTTAGGGCTTCGTTTTTCGTTTTTCTTTCTAAATATCATGTTTTTGTCTCCTGAGAAAATTTAACTCTTCAAGAGAGGAGCCTCGTACAATCGTCAATGAGCTGTACTATTCTACCACCGCCCGTAGCCCGCGTCTGAACAAGATACCCCCTACAAATCGTTCGCGTTTGGGTTGGGTGGAGGTTAGCGTTGGACGCATGCTACGGTAGAGGTGCACCATGTTTTTTCTGCCTTCGAAGGGTGGCCACTTGAGGAGCTCTATACCTCACCCAAAAAACGATTTTGACCGGAAAAAAAATTGCTACCCGATGAACAATCTCATCGCCTAAGTATACCACGAACAACATTGCATCACAAGAACTAAAGTCTGACGATTTTGAGTTAGGGCCCGAATTAACGAGTATAAAATAAATTCAATTTGGAAAAAATAAAATTCAAATTCGCTTTTCATTGGTCAACACACGCACCAGCACCAAATATTATGCCCCAAGATCCTAATCTTTGGTGCTGGTGCGTGTGTTGACCAATGAAAAGCGGATTTGAATATTTTTTTTCCAAATTGATTTTTTTTCTTCTTCGTTAAAACGGGCCCTTAGGGAGCCCCGTCATTTCGAAACCATTTCAGCCAAAAAAAGGTATACCTCTACCTCTATCGTAGCACGAATGGTTGGTACATTGTGTCTGCCCAGAGAATTGCTTCACACGGTACTCTTGTCTGCAACCATCAGTAGTGGGACTCCTTGCACTGCTTTCCACGTGACATGTCGGCGTGTAAGAAAGTCCGCCTCACAAGCGGTTCTTAGCAGAGGATGAGCAACTCACCCTTCTTCGTGCGACTCGACCAACACCTCACGGCCCTTCGCTTCTTGGTGCGAGCAATGCCTTCCTCTGATCGGTGAACACCCGACGTACTCTCGTCCCGGCATTGTAGGGACGCGAGGGTCTATGGTAATACGAACTACGGCTACGCATGGCATGAGTGCACCCCCCCCCAACCCTACACCGCTGTGGTATGGCTCACACATGCAGTATGTTTAACTCGACCCCCATCGGCGCCTGCGTTCCCTGCCCGTCGAAAATCACGCATATATGACACAACCTTATCGCTTGCAACAGGAAACGAGTTTGAAGACAAAGTATGGGAGGTGGTGACTGAGGTAGGGGTGCAGGATTTAGTGTGTCGCTTGCAGTTGTTTTGACGCCGGGGGGAAATATTGCAACATGCATCGGCCAAATCGCGATCTAGATCCTCCTAGACACAATGTAGATAACCTTCGAAGATATCTTATATGATTTGCTGTTCTGACATGTCGTGCTTCAGGAACATATTGCAACATACATCGGCCTAATCGCGATCTAGATCTTAGTAGAGATCCTATCTTAGTTGATGTTCTGACGTTTCGTGCAGGAGTTGTATCATACATGTGCATGTGCATGTGCGCCAAGAGCTGTTTTGTGCAGATCCCACCCGGAAAAAACGTATTGGCGGTAGACCGTGCAGTTCTTGTACACTAGGAATATATACGAAGTATATATACATACGAAGTATGAATATATCCATGTGTCACATATGCCCTCGAAAAATATCTAGGAAATGAAAAAGAGACATGATCTGTCTGATGCGTGCATGAGTATTGGTAGTAGATAACGAACGATGTTCGAGTTCGATACTCAATGTATCCATCAAAGAAAATTCAGACCGATACGATATATCGAAAAGGGCAAAAAAGTCAAATCGAAGCGATATCGATGGACGAAAAGTCAAATCGACACACGACATTGTAGGGACAACGAGAGCGGGAATCGAGTTTGAAACGTTATCGATGTAATAAGCGGAAAGTCAAACCGATGCGATGTCGACAAAAAAAGAAAAGGTCGAATCGATATGATATCGATAAACAAAAAAAGACGCGTGCTGCGATAGAGGTAGTCCCAGTGACACTTTTTGGCTGAACTTGTTTCTGAATGACGGGGCTCCTTTTAACCTAAATTCGTCGGTCTTTTATTCTTGTGCTGCCATATTGTTCATGTTATACTTAGCGTATGCCATGGGATTGATTGATCATCGGGTAGCACTTTTGCTTATTTCTCTCCAAAATTACTTGTTTAAACCTATTTTTAGTGCAGAGCCCCTCAAACGACGACGCTCAGAAATAACATGGGGGTGGACCTCTACCACCGTAGCATGCGTCAAAAGTCAAATCGACACGGCGTGATGGACGGACAACGAACGGGAATCGAGTTCGAAACGCTCGTATCGGTAAACAAAAAGCCGAATCGAGATGCGACATCGATACACGAAAAGTCAAATCGATACGATATCGATAAACGAAAAGTAAAATCGATACGATTTCGATATTTGATAGGTCGAAATGGTTCGTTCAGTAGGGACTCAAACTGTACGGGGATGCCAGGTAATGGAGGGGCAAAACGCCTTCGATACGATACAAATCGATTTTGGATACTTGATATTTCGACGTCGTATTGAACATTTCGAAACTACCTTCAACGCCAGATGCCATTGCCTGCGAAGTTATCGTCTTCGAGAAAAGACACAGGAAAATGTTTCGAGGGTGCGTTTAGTAGGGTGCGAAGTTTGTACTCGGGCGGTTCACGGGTATCTACCCGGGTAACACGACTAAACTCATCGGGTTTGGTATCCGGGTATACCCGAGTATCACGATCGAAATCACTACGTTTGGTACCCGGTAATGTTTCAAGTGTGTGTTCAGTAGCGTCCAAAGTATGCACTCCGGGGGTACCCCGGGTATCTACCTACATATCATGACCAAAATCACTAGGTTTGGTATCATGACCAAAATCACTAGGTTTGGTATCACGACCAAAATCACTAGGTTTGGTACCCGCTGATGTTCCAAGGGTGTGTTCAGCAGGGTCCAAAGGATGTACTGCGGGGGTACCCGGGTGTCTACCTGCGTGTCATGACCAAAATCACTAGGTTTGGTACCTAGGTCTACCTACCTGAGTGTCATGACCAAAATCACCAGGTTTCGTACCCGTATTTTTGTTCAAGGGTGTTTTTAGTAGGGTCCAGAGTACGTGCCCTGGGAGTGCCCGGGTATCTACCCGGGTATCATGACCAAACTCGCTAGGTTTGGTACCCGGGGCTATCCGAGCATCACAACCGAATTCACTAGATTTGGTATCCCGGTACCCCAGAGGTCAATCCAACTTCACATGCACCCTTTAACGCGTTGCCACGGTAGTAGTAGGGGAGCTTCGGCGACTCAAGCGCACGGTTTCCAGGGGTGTTCGCACGCATACCAAACCCAGTGAAGGAGGCATCACTTTCCACAATTCCATGCCGATGCATATCGCGAAATCAATACATCACTGAAATGTTATGTTACGACAATAAATAAATTGGTATAGTAAGCCCGCTCGCGCCAATGACTCTAGACCGATAACGTAGTAGACCCTGAAATTACTCCCCGTACAGTAGCCTTGGCCAGCATGCCCCTCCCTCCAACCACCCGCCCTAACGCGACTCCCATCTCGTTAACCTAATATTCCCGTTCGGACCGGCCAGGTGGTCGTCGCCGTGTTGGCGGGGCTTATATTCTACGCGACAGTAGCTTCTACTAGCTTTGTGGCGAGGATGGTCTCCTCGCGCTCGGCGCAGGAGGCCACCGGTTCCGAATTTGCTGCTGCCGCCACCGATTTTAGCGACGGTGGTGGTAGCGGTGCTGGCACCGGTGGTGGTGGTGATGGCGATCGCTCGCTTTGCGCCGCATGCGGAGTGCGGCTGTCGACGGCAAGCTTCGGGACGAGGGAGAGACTGCGTGCCGGCCGCAGTAGCAGCAGCACTGCTAGCACGGAGCGCGCGTCGATGATGTTCCCGTGGGGAGAGTTCGGCCGCGCTAGCCCTAGCGCTGGCGTTAACAGGTCGGACAGGTCGCGCGGGTTGGACCAATTCAGCGATCTAGAGATGCGGACGGTTACCCCGGCAACGTGGATGGAAGTAAAAGCCTCCGACGATTATCGAACTCCCCAGGGCGGGATAATAGGTACTAGCCGGGCTACTAGTAGTGACGGGGGGAGTGTCCGGCGAGGGCCAGCTAGGATCGGCAGATTGCCGCCATCGAACCCCACATTGCGAGGGGCGCTGAGCCGGGGTTCCAACGGAAGTGGGGAGGCGTTATGTCCGAGCGAAGGTGGGCCGGGGGCGGCGGGGGAGGCACCCCAACAAAATCGGACTTTCAGATTGGCGTCGTCGAAAGAGATGCGTGGCAGGCGTCGTCCCGCATCATCTGGGGTATCGCCCATGTAACTAATAAATAACGTGAGTTCCACACGTGAGTAAGGAGTTTCTTATAGCGGGAGGCGTGCTGCGATAGAGGTAGCACTTTTTTGGCTTTTTTTTCTGAATGACGGGGGGGGGGGGGTCCTTAGCCCATAATCGTCGGCATTTCGTTATTTGTGTGTGTTGCAATCTGTTTCGTTGTAGAATTTTGGGTCATGTGATTGAATATTCATCGGGCCTGATCGGGTACGTAGCACCTTTAATTTACCTCCAAAATGACTTATAGGGTTTGCTAGAGAGAGCTCCTCGAGTGAGGACCCTGAGGAAAAGAGCATGTTACACCTCTACCGTAGCATGCGTCGGGGTTTGGGTTTATATGATCATCCCAAACAACGGCTCATCCCACGCTATGTGTAGGGGTTGCGATTAGTTTTTGCCTTCAACGGCGATATTTTCAAGTAGGTTTTGCCTTTTGAGGTAATAGTTGCAGTTATTGTTTGCCTCCTGAGGCAATAGTTGCAGTTAGTTTTTGCCTTCTGAGGCAATAGTTGCAGTCAGTTTTTGCCTCCTGAGGCAATAGTTGCAGTTAGTTTTTGCCTTCTGAGGCAATAGTTGCAGTCAGTTTTTGCCTTCTGAGGCAATAGTTGCAGTTAGTTTTTGCCTTCTGAGGCAATAGTTGCAGTCAGTTTTTGTCTTCTGAGGCAATAGTGTCAGTTAGTTTTTGCCTTCTGAGGCAATAGTTGCAGTCAGTTTTTGCCTTCTGAGGCAATAGTGTCAGTTAGTTTTTGCCTTCTGAGGCGATATTTTGTCACTGGGACCGGTGGATATCCTCAAGTGAGCAGCTACCGGTTTAGCAATATACTGTTACTATTAGTTCTTCTTTTAGAACCACGACTACAGCAGTTGTAGCGCATAGTGTACTATGATACTTGTTTTAGAACTACTGTATAAGCGCATGTGAAACATCTTGGTTTGGTGCTAGCAAATTCCTTTGGGGATCATGCTTCTGGGTGACATATTGAGCTCCTTAATGTATTGAGGAGCTCAGAAAATAAGGCGACACCCCTAAAAGGCATTGCTCTCGAACTTAGTGAGAGAGGGTTCGGTTCGAACTATAGGCTCTCTTTGGGGGGTTCAACGTTTGTTTCTGGTGTACGCGTACAATAGATTAAAAACGCAGTTGTGCGCGGGTTTGAGTTGGTCGATTTGGTTGCGGCAGGCGGCGGCATCCGCCATCGCCCGCGGTATCGTCTATGGAACGCTCGTAGCCATGTGCGTGCTACGACATAACTAAGCACCCTTTTCGGCTGAAACGGTTTCTGAATGATGGAGAGGGATCCTTAACCCAAAAAGTCGTCATCCATTGTACATTGTATTTCATTGTATTTCATTGTATTTCATTCTTTGTGTTGCATATAAATCTGTTTGCAAATAAATATTCTCAGGCCATGAGATTGGTTGTTCATCGGGCTGATCGGATATGATGATAGGATAGCACTTTTATTTTCCTACAGTACTATTTTACGCTGCCAGCGATCGTTCAATGTATATATTGGATTGGATGACGCATCCTGCTCCGAAACAGGTGGATAAACTCCGCGCTGAGTGCGCGCTCTCAGCGCGGCGCTCATCCCAGGAATTGAAATGACCGGGCAAAAACACTAGGCCTGGGTGGGTGGGTGGGAAGGTCTGTACTTTTCCTATGTCTATTATCCTTTTCTCGCAGGAGAATTAGGCTTGGACGGAGTGATCGTCTGTGGCATACAGGCTCTCTGAGTGATTCGGACTAAATATGACGCCATCTTTTTGTGCCAAACTGGATTCAATTGATTGGGTAACGACTTTACGTTGGAACACACGATATCTGTTATGAAACTCCCTCTGCTGGCTTGGTTGCCATTTTCCCGGACTTGAACAAAACAAAATGCGCCCATCAGGCACACGACAAGGGAAAGTACAACACTTCCTCATTCAAGAGGCAAATGGGCTGCGTAACACATAGTTTCTGAAATTATAGTTTTTACTTAGTGTGTACACTCGTGAGTACAAATGCAGACCAACAATTTGTATTTTTGACGAGATGAATGTGCACTGTGATTGCCACGGGACAACCGGTCATTCTAGATAGTACACATTTATCTACCGTCGAGGATAATGGCGTGCACCTCAAAGAGCACTCATCGTTCTCTCCACAGCAAACTTTGGAGGAGACCCCAGCTTGACCTATTGACTCCCCGCCCCGCTCTACGCTAACCAGGCACATATATGGCGACTCGAAAACGTTGGCGACTTCGATATATACGATACATATGTACTGTAGCGTCTAGGACGTGAGTGCGGCGCGATCTCCCAATTAATTTTACTTTTGAGTGTTCCATGATAGTTTCCACGATTATTTTTTACTTTCAAGTGGAAGCAAAAATTACTTCCAAGGAAGTTTGTGTATTTTCACGGAAGTAAAATCAATGGAAGTGTGCTTACTTCCTCAATGGAAGTGTTCTTACTTCCATGTGATTAATCTGGGAGTAAATTACATATTTACTTCCATGGAAGTGAAATATGGAAGCGAGGGTATGGATTCACCCCCTTCTCTCAAATGGTACATCGTCCCACCCAAATTGGGCCCATCCCGATTACCAAAACGTGGACCAATTACAAATGGTATAACATATACCGTGCAGCGCGCAGCACGGAACCACACTAGGCATGTCTAGTGGCCGAAGGCCCTCTTCAAATGGAAACTTCCACGGAGCCATAGAAGAAGTGGTTTTACTTCCATGGAATTACATACGGTTTGCCTCATTTCATGAAAGTTTCCACATGAGTCAATTAACATCCATGAAAGTTTTTACCTACTACATGGAAGTAAAATTAAACTTCCATGAAAAAAAA
This sequence comes from Saccharina japonica, assembly GCA_008828725.1. NCBI lineage: Eukaryota > Phaeophyceae > Laminariales > Laminariaceae > Saccharina > Saccharina japonica. Next base: position 52,012 of record MEHQ01003752.1, on the reverse strand, counting down.
CAAACTTTCATGGAAGTGAATTTACTTTTTACTTTCATGAAAGCATATTTTTATTTCATGGAAGTAAATAAAAACACACACATAGTGTGGTAAACCCGCCCGGCAACAACAGCGAGTAAATTACATGGCCAAGTTGCGCGAGTGTCCTGTCGCTCCGTACAGGAGTGACACAGCTCAGAGACACACACATACATAAAATATATCCCCTACCGTACCAGTTATCCAGGGCCGCTTTGTGTGTTGGATGCTGCAATCGTCACTGCGTCCAGACAGTGGTTTTCCGCTCCCGAGGCCTACGATAAGGCGAAACAGCAAACACGTATTATATGTATATTGTATGTATGCCGATATGTCGATCACAACGACCCTGAAGGGCGAATACAATCAAAATAAGTGATCTCTTCACGCGCCCTCATAGCGTATGTGTTCGTGGATGTGTACCTGTGGACAAGCATCAGACTGCAGAGTATAACCCCCCCCCGACATGTATGGTGCCGCCCATGCACACAACAAGGAGAAATATCGGGAACATGTCTGCCATTCCAGCAGGAATTCCCCTAAAATGAATCTACTAAAATTGCGGCCGATGATATCATATCCTGCTGTCATGACCGATCAAACGTGAAGGTAGTCAAGACCGGTCCACGCTGCTGGTACTGTGTCTCACGTGAGCTAGATCACGACCCCCTGTACATAATCTAAATCCTTGCTTGCCTGCATGATAAATAGTCCTGGACCTGTATAACACATGTCCTAGAGCATCATGCGGGTACTCGGCCCTCGAAATGAGCTAGACCGTACATATCAGCAACATAGAAAGCGTGTCCCATAGATCATTCAGGTTGCGCAGCCTACACCCGACACCATGATGATGAGCTGGACCACACAGATCAAGAATATTTCTGCCCTGAAATATCTTAGATGGCGACGAAAAAACCGATGATACGCCGGAGGTGTGTTGCAGCGTTTGCAGTGGAAAAAGGGAAGCATCCCTCACTTTACCCAGTGGACTATTAAATAGTACGAACACATTTGCGCGAGAGTACCTTGAGGCACGCACTCGAATGACAACGCAGATTAACGCACAACCTGTTTATGGGTGTGCCAAACACGCCAACAAGAGAGTATAGACCCCCCCCAAATATGGGCCTACCGCCCAAACACTAGGCGGTAGGAAATACATATTATATGAGCCATTTTCAAGCAGAAATACGTTGCGATCTATCAAGGGCACGCCAAACGCTGACTAAGAATATAGAACCTCCCCAAATATGCATCTACTACTGCCCCAACACTACCACGAAAACTATCGCACGAGGGCACCTTGAGGCACGTACTAGAGTGACAGTGCAGATAAACGCACACCCTGCTTATGGGTGTACAAAAAACGCCAACAAGGGAGTATAGAAACCTCCCAAATAAATGTGTGTCTAACGCCCAAACACTAGGCGGTAGGAAATACATATTAGCCATTTTTAAGCAGGAACACGTTACGATCAATAAAGGGTACGCCAACTACGAATATCGACCCCCCCCAAACATGTCACTACCGCCCAAACACTAGGCGGTAGGATATAAATATCAGCCATTTTCAAGCAGGAATACCTTACGATCTAAAACGGTGCACATAAATGCTAACTACGAATATATAAACCCCACCACGTTTATATAGCGCCCAAACACGACGCGATAGGGCAAGACATCTCAGCCGTTCTCAAGTAGGAACATCCTACGAGCTAAGCATGCATACCCTTCAAATGGGGAAGAACCGCTGCCTTATGAAGTAGGTGCCTTGGCACACCAGTACTACTGCTGTAAATGCTATATCGACGCACACTCGCGAGGATGTATACGTATACGCCATACTACAGAGTAGAAACCCCGCTACTTTGCTACTTTGGTAGAGTCGCCCAAGCACGAGACGACAGAGGGAACATATCAGCCATCTAGACAATAATCTCTTACGATCTCAAACCTCGACTTACATCAAGTGGGTACCACCTGTCACACACCAGTAGTAGTAGGTGCATGGGCACAACAATGCCGGAACCGTACGTTGATCCGCAAACGGAAAGCCCTGGGGCAAAAAGCAAACTTCACTGTGGAAACCCTCGTCTGATGCGTATGTATGTCGCTCAAGCACAAGGCGACATAGGATATGCATATCCGCCATTCTGGCAGGAATACCCTACCCCCACTGCTGATATACTAGCGAGGGTGTACCGCAATCATAAATCCCGCCGAATATCCCACGCCGCCCAACAAACGCAACCCCTAAGCGATACGAAAACGAAACATCCCAGCCATTCACGCAAGGATCGCTTACCCCTAGCGAGGCCCATAGCGGGTAGAGTACGGGCGCCTCTATAATGCCGGTAAGCGCCAGCCAACACTACCGGCGCTATGTATAGCGGCAACCGGCACTACCCCGCGAACTATCACACCGGTTGGTTGCTCCCATCTGTGCCAGGCGACTTCACAGGCACTATAGCAGGCACTATAGCAGGCAACCGGCACTAGCGGGCAGCCGGCCCTGCTCAAACCGGCACCATAGAGTGACCACTGGTGTATATTGCAAGATCACCATTCGACCAAATGGAACACCAGGGGAGGCCTACCATAAGCGAGCGCTGACTGGAGTAGGCGCGAGCTACGGTAGGAGAAACGCCTACATTTTCTGAGGCTCTTCACTTGATTATAGTATAGGGTATATATACCCCCTGTTTTTCGCTTGATTCTACTGTAGTATAGGATCTATATACCCCCCTTTTGCCTTCTAGGGGTAGCGCCTAAAGTTTGTCAGGGTACCCCACCCACGTGAGGAGAGCTCTAAACTAGTAGTAACGTCACCCAAAAAACTATTTTAGAGAAAGTTCAAAGCGTGCAACCCGTTGAACAGTCCCAACGTCTACGTTTACTGCAGTAGGTATTTCACGAAAAATATCGTACGACGTTAAAGCACTACTACTACTGCTCTTGTGGTATTCCAACGGTATTGTGCGTAAGGGGCTCAGCCAATCAGACATACATACGTTGACAAAAAAAGTGCTACCTCTATCGCAAGCACGTCTCACCACGTCAGTGGGCTCCAGCACGACATTGCTGTAAGGGGGGTATTTTCATGCAGGATGTAAACCAAAACGCCAAACTACAGAGTATAAACCCCGATATATATGTTCGTCGCCATACCCAACAAACGATAGGGAACACAGTAGTGACCTTAAGAAACAATAATCGAATACGTCGTAAATACTACCAGGTACGTACCAATTAATATGGATACCTACCGATGATTTGATCATCATGCTTCAATAAACCACATGTAAATAGAGGAAATAGATAGATAGGCCCGTATTGCTGCCCTTTGCATGGGGGGGGTATCAACGAAGGGGGAAGCGCTCATTCGACGACGAGAGTACAATTCCTTGAGGCTGGGGAGAAACATGCAACTTCTGTAGAAACCTCTCGTCAAATCTTCTGCTCGAAACCATCGCTATCGCTGCTACCGTCGCATTATAGCGGGCTCCTCCTACTGCTGCTGCTGCTGCTGCACTGTATATTCATTACTGAAGCTATTAAAAGAGGCGCCCTGTACTGATGCACTGCAAAGCCGTCATCGCGCAGCTATCAACGCAGTCGTCTCTTACTAATGCAATGCAAACTGTTATTTCTGCAGGTAGTAAAGCACAGTCTCCACCTGCTCATATATACCGTACGTAAACGACGGGTTAGTCAATCGCGATACCGCGAACGGCAACCTGCGGACCTCGCTCGGCCCCTGACGCTCTATCTGAGGACATACACCGGGGGGAGGGGCCTTTGGCAAAGAAGCACATACGTGTGTTGCTAATTCTGCTGCAAATGCTGCGGCAGTACTACTGCATACCCTGCAGTAAAAAATCCAATTGTGCGCCCAGAGTCAGATCGTCCCGCACTTTGTCTCCTGCTTTCCTACGAAAGCACTCGGTGTAGGCCTTTCAGCAGACGTCCGCCGCCACCACGCCAGTATTTCGGGTGACCCCCTCGCTGCTCGTGCATTCCTGTCGCACCACCATCCATCGGTGAGGTGCCCAAATCCACAAGCCGCCCGTAGACACCCGGCTTGGCAATTTTGAGCGAGGTCAATACTTCTCGGCTCATTTATCAGTGGTGAGGCTCATAGGAGTCCGCACTCAGCACGTAGAGAGAGCCTGGCGTGTTTTGACCTTGTAATTGACCTCACGATTCCGTTACGTTTTCTCATGGGCGAGGTACCAAGGTCACCGCACAGGACCACGTAGAGAGCTGGCCTTGAATTTTGTGGTCGAGCTTGAGATTCTAGGATCGCCTTTTTTGCCATTGGCGGGATGCGATAATCCAATAGCAACACGGAGAGTACCTGTCGTTGAAGCTTGCGATTTTCTGCACGTTTTTTCCATGACCGAGGTACCAAGGTCCGCACACGCAGCATACTATATAGAGCCAACCGGCCTTGAGCTTGTGACCGAGCTTGGGGTTGGTTCTTGGCACGTTTTCCATCTTGGCGAGATACGCCATAAGGGCACACGCAACACGTATGTATGTATGTATAGAGTACCCCGACTTGAAGCTTGTGATCGAGCTTCATTGACGTTTCGCTAGGCACACACTTTCCACTGGCGAAGTGGAACAGGGAGTCCTCATAAAATATGTAGATAGCTCGGCTTGGGCTTCAACAAACCCACCTCGAGCTTCTTGGAAGTAGTGGGAAAACCCCTCAAGTTCCGAGGATCTCCTTATTCTGCTGCACAGGGCGCGGTACAATAGACGAGGGGAGGACGTTAGATATATGTACTTACCCCTTGTGCTACCATAGGGAGAGGGGTACTGCTGTAGTACCGTTGTTTGGGTCAAACTATTATTGAAACTGGTTATAATGTCTGCAAGGGGATAGATACTCTGTGTCTCACCCAGTCATATTTCATTAGCCCGATACCTTCGGAATGCCATTATTGTTTTTAGGCAGTATTATCCGTTGCGCCTGTCCAGATTTCGCGAGAGTCCGTTTCTGGGCGAAACAATGAGGTGTGCGCCCCCCTACCGTAACACGCCTCTGGGGAAAACTATCAAGAGCTCCTCTATATCGAGGAACCTCGAAGAAAATAAAGCGAGGCTACCCCCGCCGTGGCTGTCCCGCTGAATGTCTTTAGCCGCGTGCAACGATAGAGGTAGTCCCAGTGACAATTTTTGGCTGAAATAATTTCTGACTGATCGGCCTCCTCCGCCCAAATTCGCCGGTAATGAATCAGTCTTGCTTTGCGTTACAATATTTTCCATTTTTTTGTACAGTCAGGCTCTCGGGTTGTCCAGATCGGGGAGCACGTTTTGGTTTCCTCCAAAAAATATTTTCGGGGGGGGGGGGGGCGGGGGGAGGTGGGGGGGGGGGGGGGGGGGGGGGGGGGGGGGGGGGGGTTGGGGGGGGGGGCGGGGGGCGGGGGGTGCAGGCTACAGAGCTCCTTAGCCCCTTCAGAACTGGTCCCACGTATTTTGGGGACAAACTACTTGGAGTTACTGTAGTAGTGTGAAATAATATATTTTCAGTTCTGAATGGTTGTTAAGCGAGAAGCCTCAGGAAAATCACGGTTTGCCTCTACCTTGTGGCAAGCGCTGTTACCTCCGCCACTGTCACAGTCAGTGGACCGCAAGAGCTCCTCACGCCACGCCTGAACGCGCGCTACGATAGAGAGGTGAAGGTATACCTTTTTTTTGGCTGAAACAGTTTCTGAATGGCCATGTATTAATTCAGCCAAAATCGGTGTTGTTGCAATATGTTTTGGCTGTATACTTAGGCCATGGGACTAGCTAGTCATCGGGTACACGTATGTATAATAGCACTATAATTAATAGCACCGTTTCATAAAAGAAAAAAAAAAAAGGTTAATGAGTGTGAGGTATATAGAGCCCTCGAAGTGACCAACCAATCTTAGAACCAAAATAGGGGAGAGACGCACCTCGACTGCAGCATGCGTCCCCCACCGCGCTTATCTCTGGTCGCTATGTGATTTCGGGGCATTGGAATGCCCGGGTGCACCGCCACTGCTAGCAGCGAAGGCTTATACGCATCCCCCCCTTGCCCGAATATGGCCGTGCCCTCGTGAAGACGCACGGAGACAAATTGTCTATACGATGTATGTATTCCAGGTGGTATTTAGTTTCCGCGCAATGTTTGTTTTTTTTGTAACGTACATTTAGCAAAATATTTGCTGCGCAATGCTGAGGGTTTCGTAGCCTTTTTTTTGCAGTAGCACAGGTTTTCGTTTTTGTTATTTATGTTGCAAGCAAGCCCTTTAAATGTCTACCAGTATATATTTTACCTGCCTGGTAGTGAGCTATTCGGCTTCCGCGTTTTGCGGTTGGAACTCGGTGAGGCATTGGGGGTGCAGCTGCTCCTTCAGGGCGGTCTCAGTCTCCTCCGCGTCTGCCAGCAAAAACACAAAAAAGGAAGAAAAAAAACGCGGAAATTCGTGGTGACCTTCACTCATCTTGGGGACTTCAAACGGAACTTTGGGAATGAAAACGGACCATTACAGCGACAACGGCTACTGCGTTACTGGGGGGCGGTATCATAAAATGGTTGGTGTCCAAGGTACAGCGCACGGGCGCAGCAGGATCCGACCCCTCACTGCTGATCGTAGACGGTTGAAAAAATGAATGGCCTTCCAACGCATGCTATCTCAAGGTCGTAGACGTTTGATAAAATGGATGACCATATCTATTTTCAACGCATGCCATCTTAAGGTAGAGGTGCCATATATATATATACATGTTTTTACGCTGAGGCCCCTTCCTCACTTGAGGAGCTGTATACTAATAGCAGGTAAAACAAAATGGATTTTGGATCCGTAAACATAAAAGTGTCACGCGTATGTGTACCCGAGGAACTACAAAAAAACAAATGTTGCACCATACCAAACTGAAATGCCGACGATTTTGTGGGTTAAGGACCCCCCTCCCCGTCGTCCGGAAAAAGTTTCAGCCAAAACGTGCTACTGTATACCTCTATCCTAGCAAGCGTCTGTTTCAGATGTTGGGTACTTCCACAGTTAAGGAGCCCCACCAGCTGGCACTGTTTCGGCTATACACCAGTTCGGCAATCTACTCCACTGTGCAGGTCCTGAGCAGCTCGCTTATCGGTTTAGCATGCTGTCAGCGATGACACAGTCAGTTCGGCAGTATACCCTACCTGCATTTCCTGAGCAGCAGCGGGGCTTACCGGTCAGCATGTTGTCGGCGACGACCAGCGACTTCAGGTGGATGAGCCCACCCAAGCACGTGGGTACCAGACCTGTCATTCATTTTTATTTCCGATTGAGACAAAACGGGGTTTCATGATGAGCGAGGCTAGTTTTGTACGTAGACGACGTAACGGCCTCCGCAATCGGAGTAACGAACAAAACAGGGTTTATTGGTAAGAGAGAATGAAGCATGTCTGTATCGGGGACTGGGATAGATTATTGGTTGGTTTTGGTGATTTGTAGGGACCCGCAGATGCAGTAACCGAATGACACTTGAAAGGCATTACCCAGGACCTCCCGTCAGTCAAGAAATAGTTCACTCCTAAAAGTGCTCTACTAATATCGTACATCTAGCACGCGTCCCCGTAGCAAGGGCCAGTGGAGGAGCGCGGATACTCAGTACAGTATGGGCCCCCAACACACGCCAAATGTCCAAAGCGCCTTGAAGTGTGGGTAGGCCCGATTCGACCCGAGTCGGCGAGTAGAAGAAAGGGCTGGCCTCTTCTCGCGATAAAAATGCAAGGCACGTACCGTAGTGAGGAGGGGAGGGGGGAGAAGAGCCTACTTTTACGTGGCCCTGTATCTGAGTTACGGCTGAAGAGGGAGAGATAAAGAGAAAAAAGGGCGAATATACAAATGGGATGGAAATACTGTATATATATATGAAGTATAAATATATACTTCGTATATATATGTATATACTGCACTATCCCCCACTGCCGCAAGACTCGTACGTTTCTCCCTTCAGCGTGAAACGTAAATGTGGCTCACCAGTAAGCTTGTTGGACCCAACACAGAGGGTCTTGAGGCTCGCAAGGTTGCCAAATTCCTCGGGGATGGCACCTGGCCACGGTTAGAAGCAAATACCGGTCATGTACATAAATGATTTACTTCGTATGCTTTGGTAGCTAGCTATACTGGGTACAAGGTACATGTTATTAAATGATTTGGGACCTTCTATACAGTGATGCTCAAAGATGCATCTGTATTCAGTCTTAACCAGTCTGCAAACCACCCGGCTGATCTTCCACGCGCGCGCACAAAACCCTTTGTTCATGGCGAATTGCGCCACAAGCGCCCTACCCATCCCATGCTAGCAATATGCTAGCAATATAAGCATGGGCGGCGAACATGTGCGCTTGGGGACGCAGCATTTCTACAGCACCAAGCAGTGATCAAGTAAGACCTGCAACGTTCACAGCAGGGGCCATCAGTGGAGCCAAATGGCTACAATTCGACGAACACAAAGTCGATTTCGCTTATCATCACCGAATATTATGCGGCACAACCTCCGCAGTTTGCGAACATGCACAGCCTCATCACTGGCTGTAACAGCAACTCACCTGCAAGACGTTTAACAAGAAACAAATCGGTATCACCTAGACTCAACGTTGTTAGCAGTCACGATCGATATACTGTGAGTAGTGTATATAGCTTTGTACCGCCTTTGCGGGACAATGCCAAATTTCACGAACGTGTACGACAAGTAGTGCATTTAGTCCAAGTACTACTGTATATAATTCGGCATGTACCTGTGAACTGGTTGTCGCTAAGGTCCAGCTCCTGGAGGGCGGACAGATCTCCCAGCTCGGAGGGAATAACGCCTGCGAAGCCACCATAAAAACGTGTCATGCGCGGTGTGGTGCGGCGTGATTTGTGGTGCGTGGCGTGATGTGGCGTGGTGAGGTATGATAATGCATGTGGTGGTATTATTTACCCCGCGACAATGGCTCCACGCGCGGTTGCTTACCGGTGAGTCTGTTGCCGGCAAGGTTGATCGACGTCAGCTCGCCAAGCGTTCCCATTTCGGCTGGTATCGAGCCTGTGGTGTGCGCGCGGAGAGTTGCAGCAACAACAACCGTCCGCCCAATCGGGAGTTTCAAGCGCACACCCACATATGACACATGGTCCGTCGCGAAAAAATAAACAGCAGTTGGATTGCGACACAGAGGATCTGTTGCGAACTACAAACAGTAATTGGACTGCCGCACAGACCGTCACTGTGAATGGACGCTAATCGGGTTGGGCCACAAGATGTGTTTAGCTATGGGGTTGCTACGGAGGGGATGATCGGTTTCGAAGGTGTATCATTGGACCGCCACGGCAGATCATCGGTTGCGAAAAAGTACACACACACACTTGGATTGCCGCACAGATAGGATAGGCAGTGACTTGTGAAGGTACGCAAAGGATTTGCCGCATACACTAAACGATCGGTTGGGACGGTAGTTGAACCGCTACACAGATGGTCAGTTGCGAATTTGTACCCAATTGTTTAGGGCCGCACACACGATCGATTTCAAAGGTACATACCAGGTAACAACTAACTGGAGTGACACACACAAACAAAAATCGTTTGCGCGGATATTTCACTATTTGGATTTGCACACAGACGGCAACTTGTTGTCACGAGGAAGGCACACGGTTCGCAGTAAAGCTTACCGCTTTTTCGAGGTTTGGTATGGTCTGATTGGCTTACGGTCGGGGGTAGCGCTGCTCTGATTGGCTTAGGATCAGGGTTAGGGCTGCTCTGATTGTCTCAGGGTCAGGATTCGGGCTTCTCTGAATGGCTTAGGGGTAGTTGTAGCCGTCTCGTGCACTCGTATGTTAGCCATTTTCTTGAATAAGTGGTAGGCAACCCTCACAGTTTGAGTTGCCACGCCGCTGATCCCTTGCGCCCACATACACACTATTCAGATTTCCCGAATATATGTGTTGGTATTTGTTTTCGCTGTTATATACGTATAGCTCACAGCTTGAGCAACCGCTTTCTGCAGCCCGCGACAATGCGGCAAGACGCATTTCGGTCACGTATACTACAGTACTATAGACAGCGCGTTAAAGCTGCGCTCAGAACTCAATGGGCCGAACAAGTTGCTGTGTGCGATGGCCCCTACTAGCCCCAGCACGCGTTGCAGCTCTCACCGGTGAGGTTGTTGCGCGCCAAGGATAGCACCTGTAGCGTGACCAGTCCGCACAGCTCCACAGGGATAGGACCTGAAACACATGACACAGCATGACATATGACATGACATCATCGGGAGGGCCGTACGATACAGACCTTAATCCAGCTTACAAAGAATCAAACATCCCACTGTAGGTAGGAGGTAGGGTTTCCAGTTAGTTGTTTGCCTCCTAACGCAATATTTTGTCACTGGGACTGTTTGATTTCCTTAAGTCACCAACTGCGGTACCGGTTAGTACTATATACGAGTGCACGTTTACTCTTTTACTCGTATATTTGTTTCTGGTGACTACAGTTAGTACTTGTAGCGCATAGAAATGCTGGTCCGGCTGCACCAACAAACGTTTTTTGAAGTCGCCGTGCTTTGGGTGAGATATCGAGCTGGTCTTGCGGAGAACTCAGAAAACAATAAGGCAACCACCGCCCCCACAAGATGGCATTGCTCACAGACGACAATAATATTGATCAAAACTTGAGCATCTAGCCTTATAATGTAAAGCTTGCGGGCAAGGGTTTCGTGGTGTTAGCGCTCGCCGCGCTGAGCATGATATCTTATTCCAAAATGATTCGTTGCGTCCGCCAAAATACGTTTTGTTTTCGAATACGTTTCCTCATCCGGCGTGGGCCTATTCTGCGGTGCGCAACCACACAAACGCCCTTCATGTTACAAGGGTAGAAGTTAACCCCACCCAGCCACACAGCACTTTCACCTACCAGAAAGTTTGTTGTCGCTCAGGTCCAACTCTCGGAGCGACGGCAAATTTCCTAGCTCCGCCGGAATGCAGCCTGTATGCACGGGGTGGATGGGTGGGTGGGGGGGGGGGGGGGGGGGGGGTGAAGGTATCACCTATTACTGGTCTAACGGGGCGAATGAACAATCGATTAACCCAGACCAGAGAGATAAGCCTTATCGGTATATCATTACCCCCCCCCTCGGAACGACGTGGTCTTTGGGGCATATGAATGGGTCCATGGGTTTTCTAGTACGGTCTATCTATTGTACATGCCTAACCCAAACGTTGTTCCAATTCTGCAGGGGACCCGAGGTTTCTCTCCAAAGGGGGCATGCTCCATTGGCTACAGAAAGCCGTGCCAATCAGGCTTACCTATATATGAACTCCTTACGCGCGTTTCCCCCTTGATAACCGCGCCCTCGGAAGGCATTCTACTTAAAAGGCAGGGGTGCAACCTGCGATTTTCTGAGGTTATGATAATCACTTGATTCTAGAATGGCAGCTCTGTGTACTTCACCCAAAAGCTGGACTTTAAGAAAAATGGCAGACTTAAGCCGACGAGCAAGCCCATGGTTAAGGCCGTTCGTGCCGAGAACGGCTGAAACGAGGCACCCCTTTGTGGGTAGTGCTTCCAGCTGAGAAGCCCTCCATCAGTCAGGACTCTTATTACGGAGGACCATACATAGTATATAGGACCAAATACTGTTATTAATAGTAAAAAAAGGTAAATGCATAGGTTTTTGTGTACAGCGTCGAAGTTCTATTTACTTCGTATGATCCCCCGTATTAGTATTTATCCCAGACTAGTGCTACGGTAGAGGTGGCACTTTTTGGCTGAATCGTTTTCTGAACGATCGGGCCCCTCAACCCGAATTCGTCGGACTTTCATATTTGTGACGAATACTGTTTCAGAGTGTACTTCGGTCATGAGATTTCGCACCCGACAGCACTTTTAGTTTCCTCCAAAATTATTTTTTCGGTGAGGTATGACGCTCCTCAAGTGAGGAGCTCAGAAAAAAACATGGTGCACCTCTACCGTAGGAAGCGTCCCCAGGATGCAAAAAAAAGGTGCTACCCCTAGTATCGCATGGGGTGAATATTGTGCCAAATACAGTCTGTGGTGTGAGGGATGCTGGGCCGTGGTGGGTTCACGGGTGGGCACTCACGGTGCCGGGACGTGAAGGGGGTTATCGGGCACGTCCCGTAGTTCCATTTGGAGCGCCCCCCAGGATAAACATGCCTGTTGTCTCTACGTACTCCAGACGGATAGGAATACCCATCGCGCGCTACGATAGAAGTAGCACTTTTCGGCGAAATTGTTTTTCGGATGACGGGGCTCGACGCCTGCTACGGTAGAGGTGCACCTGCAGACAGGCCATTTTCTGCCTTCTAAGGGCGGTCACTTGAGAAGCCCTATATACCTCAACCAAAAACTGATTTTGGGCGAAAATAAAAGTGTTACTCGATGGACAATACCAAGACCTACAGTAAGTATACAATGAACGAAATTGCAACACCATATATATGTTAAAAAAAACCGACGCTTTTGGGTTAAGGAGCCCGATCATTCAGAAAACACTTCAGCCAAAAAAAGGTATACCTCTATCGTAGCACGCGTCGCCCCCATCCTTAACCCAAAACCGTCGAAGTCTCATTCGCGTCTTCCAGAGCGTGTCGTTTTATTCGTCGGGTGGCACTTTCCTTTTCCTCCGAAATCAGTTTCTTGGGGGAATGTATGGAGCTCAAGCGACCACCCTCAGAAACGAGCATGGTGCACCTCTAGCTTAACCCTTATAGGACTGGAGTCCCGTCTTGGCCACAAATCACTTATAATTAGAGTGGTTTGTCCCCAAAACGGGACTGCAGTCCTAAAAGGGTTAAGATAGCATGCGTCAACAACAGTATATGCTGCATCAGAAGGCAGACAAGTACTACCCCTATCCGCGTGGGGTAAACATTCTCCTCGGATTGCGCACACAGCAGCAGTAGAGTTGGGTACTTCATGCAGAGACTAAACGAGCTCAACAGGTGCTGCTGCTGCTGCTGCTGCATCAAATCGCGTGGAGGTCTTGCAAAAAGAAACTCCCTCCTACCTGTCAGTTTGTTGTCCGAGAGGATGATGGCCTTCAGAATGGTCCTGGCACCCAGCTGCCTCGGGATGGGCCCTGGGCGCGAGGGAGAACAGGAGAGAGAGGGCGAAAAGCAAGTACAGTATGGCGACGGATCCCCACAACAGATTCCTTGCTTACCGTGTGATGCTTGGTACAGACTCGGACCTTGAAAAAATGCGTTTCGGGTTCCAACCAATGTTCGACCATTTCTACGTAGAATGGTCGCTTTCGCGCACACTTCGCATAAACATGGAGTTTGGTGGGCATATTCCTGCGTATGCTTTTTGTTTTGCTTACGGCTCGAGACCTCAGCATTTAAAAAACAGTGTTTTGTGTTTCAACAGACGAATGACCATTTTTCAGCATGGCTGGTTTTAAAACACACTACTGTTGTGCACAGTAGTGGTACACGTGCATGCATACATACATGTAGTTTGGCGTCCTCGATCATCTTGTGAAATCACATGCGGGCTAATTCCGGATGTGGAGCCTTGTTTTTCCCGAGCCGTTCTTGCTGCTGAGGACTGCTGCTACTGTGAGGGGGTAAGTACTATATACCCCCATGTTCATTACCGTTTATTTCGCCTCTAGTGCGAGCGCCTCTGTACCTCACGACCGAAAATGGAACATTGAAATATTTTGTCGCCCCAGACCAACGAACAATATCGTGCCAATAATCAGTACACATCGCGAAACGAAAAAGCTTACATGTGTTCTGTATTATGTTTCGAATGACCATGTATTATTATTCTCAGTGGCCCGGAAGGGAAAACCCACTGGCAGAACAGGTCATCCCGCAGCCGGCCGCGTAGACATCTGAACCTCACCAGCATATCTACTTCTCGAGTTTCCCTTCGCAAACGGATGGCCGGAGCCCAAACATATCCAGCCTCGGGTGTGGCCGAGATTCCCAACGGCGCCCACCAATGACCTACTCCATTCCGAGGTTGCTTCCAGCCTGGTATGTTCGGCTCCACCCATACCTCGCCCAGGCTGTCTTGGAACTGCCTTGCCTACCTGTGCTAGTTTATTTTAATCCCTACGGGAATCTGTGCAGTGTTTCCCTGAGTTTGTATCATGAAGGTGCTGGGGTTCCTGGCCCAACGACCTTCCTTGTGCATTACTCGGTCTGGTACATCCCTTCCAGCCGCCAGATTGGTGGCCACCCCGATACGCAGGGTATGAAGGGTGAAGTCGCTAGTCCGCCCTCGGACGGTACCACGACCCGACGCAATGCTCGTATATAGGGTTTGTCCATACCGCCATACTCTTACAACACTGCCACACGTGTACGATGACGACGGTGCGCTTTCACGCAAAGTGGTGTCCGACGCCATCAACTCCACCATCAACGCAGCCGGGCCGCCGCCGCCGCCGCCGCCGCCTGCGTCCACGCCAGAACGCGTACCGGTGACCTCTTCCCGTGCACGTACGACAATGCCCCCTTTCTGGGCTTGGCCACCCTTATGCCCCCCTAACCGAAACCTCGACGTGAGAAGCCCGGTGTCGCTGCGAATGTCAACAGCTGCGGCCCCGAAATGATCACCCGCTCCCAGCGCCAAACCCAATCACACATTTGAGTTTCCCCTGCAAGGCGCATGCTATCTTAAGGTAGAGTTGCACCAACGCGTGCTACGGTAGAGGTAGCACTTTTTGGCTGAATAGTTTTCTGAACGATCGGGCTCCTTATAAGCCAAATTCGTCGGACTTTCATTTTTGTGACGAAAACATGGTTCAGAGTATCCTTCGGTCATAAGGTTTATCATCCGGTTAGCACTTTTATTTTCCTCCAAAATCATTTTTTCGGTGAGGTATGACGCTCCTTAAGTGAGGAGATCAGAAACAAAACATGGTGCACCTCTATCCTAGCATGCACCCAACCGTTTTTTCTTTTTTTTTTAGGGTGATCACTTGAGGAGCTCTATACACCTCACCGAGAAAAAAAACAAACTGAGTTATGAGGAAACGAAAAGTGCTATGTACGTATACAGCAGTGCGTACCCGATAAACAAATCCCATGGTCGAGGTATATATATAACAAACAATATTGCATCACAAGAATTATAAAAATTCCGACAATTTTTTGGGTTGACCCTTTTAGTACTGCACTGCACATAAGCATGTATTTGACTTTAATTCCACACTAATTCCAAGTAACTTGTCCCCCAAAACGGGAGTGCAGTCCTAAAGGGGTTATAAGGAGCCTCCACCCGTCGTTCCGAGAGCGCTTAAGCAAAAACACGGTACAGCAGTACCTCTATCGTAGCACGCGTCCCCGCCCCCACAATCAAAAGACGACGACCCTTCGCGTCACAACAACAACAACAACAACAACAATCAGCCTGTCCTCGCGCCGCACCTGTCAAAGAGCAGTCGGTGATGCACAGCCTCGCGCCGAAGAAAAGTTCCGTCCTCATGTACGCAAGGTCTCCGTTCACGAAGGTCGGGTCAATCTGCATCACTTGGAATACCGCGGCCGCTTTCGCTTCTCCCTCAGAGCATCTGTAACGTCGAAACCGAACCGAACCGAACCGAAACGAACCGAACCGGACCGAACCGGACCGGACCGAATCGAACCGAACCGGACCGAACCGGACCGAACCGGACCGAACCGAACCGAATCGAGCCCCACGCGGCGGTTAGGCTGGACCGATGAGTGCTACGATAACATTTGTTTTGTCCAAAGATTTTATTACTGGCTCTTGGTATGCTCCTTCACCCAGTACCGATGGAAGTTCAATATTTTCACGGGGGACCATAGTAACTATTACTAGGACCAAATATTTGATACTGAAAGTACCTGGTAGTAGGTAAATGTATACAAGAGAGAAGACATTCAAATCTAAAGGCCTTTTAAATGCGTCCCATGAGCAGACCTTACACGTACTCTTCCACCAGAGAGGTACGGGTACACCATCACGGTCGCAGGGCGCATTCAAAGGTCACTGCCGTATACGAATAATCCACGCACCGGTCAGATCATCGACTGCCACTGGATAGTCTAGATCTTACAGAGCAGACAGATGCCTGGTCTGTATGACCTATATGATATTTATGATCTGTATGATCTGTATGATATGTATTATCGATATGATATGTATGATATGTATGATATGTATGACCTGTATGATTGTATGATATGTATGATATTTATTATCGGTATGATATGTATTATATGTATTATCGGTATGATCTGTTTGATATGTATGATCTGTATGACCTGTATGATCTGTATGATCTGTATGATATGTATGATCCAGCTCATGTTGTCGGGCGGGGAGCCATAGAACCTGTACGATCAATGAAAACATAGGCATGTTTCCTCGGTTGGATATGTACTGTACACAGACCCCGCACAGCATATCGTTCACAATCATATCATAGCGGGCAAATTAGGATATGTATATGATCTACTGGTAGGTCTGTATCAACGGGTAAAATATTTTATCGATCGCCCCCCCCCCACTTGCCTGTAAACCCACGCCAGGTAGACGAGCTTTTCCGCCTTCGCAGCCTCCTTCTTGGCCGCGTCGCTGCACCACGAAACGGCACGACGCGTCATCAAACACGTTAATCAGATCTCGTTTTTGTGCCATTGGTTTTCTATGTTCCCAGAAGACGTAACCGCTGGTAATGTATGCTACGTAGGTGTGATCTTGTGATCCTTGGTGGTAGTTTCTTCAGGGTACGGAAAGCATTCATAGTAGTAGTACTATAACCGATGTTTTGTCTATAGCTAAATGTGCCGTTCGAAATAATGTTCCCGCCCTTCGAAAGTTGTCGTCGCGTGTCCGCGGGGTCCTGCTATTTTATCACCTTGAACTGGAGGGGGCGGCTTCTGCACAAATGACTACAAGCACACAATGGCCAGATGCTAGGGAACGGAACCTTACCGGAGCTTGAACAGGTGGCGCGTGACAGCGGGGTCTTGATCTATCATCTTGAACTGGGTCGACAGAGACGGCGCGCGCTTGCTCGAGAGCCCGTGGACGATCTTGGCGGAGAGGGACAGCCCCGAGGTCGCGAGGTTGAGCACCCCCGTCACGGAGTTCGGCTTCGTGATTATCGTGATGATGAACTGCGGGAGGTCTTCCATAACGACGTTCGCCAGCAGCTGCCAGCCCAGGCCGACGTGCTCCAGCCGGCTCAGCGGATTGTGCTTCCACATGGCCCTCATCTTACTCATGAGCGCGAATTCCGTGGTGGAGAGCGCCCACATGACCGAACCGACGATGCAGAAGAACCAAGCCAGCCGGGTGATGACCTCCCCCTGCCCGGCGAGCCCGTAGTGCAAGAAAGCCCAGTCGGTGATCAGGTCCAGGTCCGACATGAACGAGGTCAGCAGCACAATCGGCGTGAGCCTAGCCAGGATCGTCCGTCGCTTGAGGGTCTGCCTGTCCTTCATCGGAAGGAACCACTCCAAGCCGCTCCTGCTGCTGCTGGGCTTCCTCGTAGCGCTGGCCAATACCCCGGCGCTTGCCACGAGCTCGGCTACCTCTCCCCCCGTAGGCGCAGGGGTATCGCTCTTCATCGAGATGGACCTCGTGCCTCCGAACGCACTCTGAACCACAACTCCATCGCTGCTGTTGATGGACAGGGACCGGAGCCCTGACCCTCCTTCCTCTTCGTCCGCTGGAAGCTGCTGGTAGGATCCCGAAAATGTCCCCCCTCCAGCGGTCTTTGAAAACGCGAAACGAGAGAGGGGGTCACCTCCTCCCACGACTGGGGGGGGCACGCCATTGTCGTCTTGGACCGAGCCTGCGGACCGGACGCTGCTAGCAGCGTCACCGGCGCTGGCGTATCCCGTCTCTCCGCTCGCAGGCTGGGGTCGGCCGTGAAAACAAGATACGTAAGATACATATTCATATCGCAGTAACGTACGTAGAGAGAGGGGGAGGCGGTTTCTTGTCAGATTATTATTATATCCGACGGGTGATATATACGTACGGTAAGGGTGTATTTAAAATAGTCTGTGACTCCTCGCTTAAGGGTCTCTATACTATTAGTAAGTCACCCGTAAGAAGCTGGCATTTAGAAAAAACGCAATGAGAAAGTCCAACCCCATGCGCCTACAGTAGTAGTAGGTGTCTTCAACGAAAATTGTTGTAAAAACACACGATAAGCCACATTCCTTCATGGGTAGTTCTTCAGTTGAGAAGGAATCGCCATCAGTCACAACTATCAAGTATTTGCCTTAAAAGGTAAAAAACAAAATTGCTACGTGCCCCGCTGCTGTTGTCGCACCTACCTGCTTTGTTTTCCGGCTGGACTTCGGAGTGGGCGGGGTGTTGTCCTCCTTGACCTCATAGCCGAGAGCGTTCCGAACGAACCAGCGCAATCGGCCGCCCTGTAGCTTGTACAAAAAAACGAGAAACAAAATGTACATCATATTGCTGCCGCGAGCTTTGCGTGCGCCGTGCGCTCCGTCCTGCATAACCAATAGAAGGGTGGGAGGAGGGGGGGGAGGGCCGGGGGAGGAGAGGGGGTATACTCGTGTCATGCACGGCCGTAGTCGTATGACCATAAATCTCCGCACCCCTACAATGCCGGCACGGAGAACACTGGGTTTTCTCCAACCAGGCAGGCATTGCTTGCACTAAGTGTGAAGCGCCGTGACGTGTCGGGTGAGTCGCACGAAGGGTGCGCTGTATTCTATTGAGCACTGCTTTCGAGACGGGCTTGGGACGGGAGTGGGGGGTGGGGTGTTCTCTTGAAGTGCATGGCCGTAGTTTTACGACCATAAATTTTCGTACCGCTACAGTGCCGGCGCGGAGGACGCTGGGTTTTCACCAACCAGGCAGACATTGCTTGAACCAAAGCGCAAAGCACCGTGAGGTGTTGGGCGTGTCGCATGAATGGTGAGCTGCATCCTACTGAGAACCGCTTTTGAAACGGGGGGGGTGTACTCATGCCATGCATGGCCGTAGTTGATGACCATAAATCTTCGCACCGCTACAATGCCGGGACGGGGCAAGTTGGGTTTTCACCAACCAGGCAGACATTGCTTGCACCAAGCGCGAAGCGCCGTGAGGTATTGCTCAAGTCGCATGGAGGGTGAGCTGCATCCTGCCAAGAACCGCCTGTGAGGCGGACTTGCATATGGACGACAGCCTC
Organism: Saccharina japonica; assembly: GCA_008828725.1. Lineage (NCBI taxonomy): Eukaryota > Phaeophyceae > Laminariales > Laminariaceae > Saccharina > Saccharina japonica. The sequence continues at coordinate 32,835 of MEHQ01003752.1, read as the reverse complement.
GTTGGGGGGTGTACTTCATTTTCATGCATGGCCGTAGTCGTATGACCACAGACACTCGCATCCCTACAATGCCGGGACGGAGCATGTCAGGTTTTCACCGACCAGGCAGAGGGGCAAGACGCACCTGGAGTGCACAAATGCTTTACCTTGTATACCAGTACAGTAGGAGTGGTCCCTCTATAGTACAGGTTGAGTAGTGCCGGCTGCCCGATATAGTGCGTGCCTGTGAAACCGATTGGCACAGACGGGAGTAACCAGAGCGGCAGTATGCGGAGCAGTGCCGGTTGCAGCTACTATAGTGCCGGCATTGTTGGCTAGAGCATATCGGCACTAAAGAAGGGCCAATACTGGAACCACATCGCACTACAATAGCAGAAGCAGCAAACCACTATCGGAAACTTCCCCGCCAACTGCTTTGGGCTTTGCGTCTCGCCCCCAAAATCATAACAAATACTCTGTACCTGGTACATACCTGGTACGAACTCACTGAGTGGATGCTGATTATCCTTGCCATCCTTCTTATCCTAGCAACTTACTGTAGAGGTGTGGGAGTGGGTTTTGAGAAGCCGCATCTTCGACTCATGTTTTAGTTCGTGGAACTGAGATTTCCCCCATTTTCTCAGATTTCTGCATATACGGCTCATCAGGGTGGGCTAATGTAATGGTATGGGGCCTGGAAGACCGGTAATTACCTCAGTATAGGTAATTGGTCCGTCTTCGTATTACTTGGATGGCATTCGTATTCGGGGTATTTATAAGATCGGGAGGGGTAGAGTGGCCTCGCAGCAGAGGGCACATGGCCGGAAACCAAAACTCGAAAAATTGAGCAACCCCGTAGCCCGTATCGAAAAAACCTCCGAAAGACTTGGGAAATCTTTCTCTCTCTTTTTTTTCTTTTTTTCCCAGGCCCCCCTATTAACAAAATTGCCGCCATACGTGAAGCCCTTCGCCGTGTCCGAGCCAGATGCCATCACGGCTCTGGGATTGATACAACCTGCTTCTCTCCTACGCTTGATTCTACGTGGAAGTGGGTAACACCAAGCAAGGATGCTTAATAGACAAACCTGCAAGGGGATACTCTGTGTCTCACCCAGTTTCATTACTCTGTGTCTCACCCAGTTTCATTACTCTGTGTCTCACCCAGTTTCATTACTCTGTGTCTCACCCAGTCTGATGAGCTTCAACGTTGATCACTCATGAGCACACTCCGAAAGCAAAAAGTAAAAACCACGGAAGGAAGCAAAAGGAATCCTTAGTAATCATGCACACCGTCTATACAACTCCTTCTTCTGCACCCCCTACTTCCGGCTTGAGCTCTTATCTTTAATATAAACTATTTATGGGGGACCGCCGGTCGCCCCGGTGGGCTAGCAGGTAACCACGAAGCCTGTTAGCGTCAAGAAAGCAAGTTCGAGCCCCGCCGAGTGCATGCTCATAGGCACTTTTTCTCGCAAAAAATATCTTGACTAGCAGAAAGCGCGAGAGCGTGAGTTGGCAAAATTCGATGAAAATCGACGAGCGTTGGGAAGGCTGAACCCTCTGCGCGATAAAAATCAAGGCAAGAACCGTAGTGGGGGAGGAGGGAGAGGAGCCTACTTTGTGACCCCGGATCTGAGTTACGACTAGGGAGGGAGAGACGGGAGTGCGAAGATAATGAATGGGATGGAAAAAAAAAAAAAAAAAAAAATAGTAAATACAGGACCTACGACACACACAAGAAAACTACTAGGTATTAATATATATTTACCTTGATTTACCTAATTTTACCAACAATAATTGGTCCTATTTACTATCATCGTTCCCCGTGTTAATAACTATGAACTCGTTTAAGTTGGTCGGTGTTACTTGCTGGCCGGTTACTTGCGCCTGCCTGCGCGGTGGACGGAGGCTACGACCTCACTTTTTATTTAGCTTTTAACAAGAGTCATTTTGAGTTTATCTTTGTTCTTGTCCGGTGGCTACGTACAAGTAGCTGGTACGAGGAACGAACGCCTGCTGGGTTTCGAGTCGGCCACAATCCCGAAGGGGGACCTTGTACTCGTACAACTGCTGCATCTTCGTGCTCCGTTTTTTCTGCTCTTGCTCCTTCCCTCTCGTCGTGTACTCGTACCCATACTCTTATTTCCTATCGTTCTAATAATCCAAACCAATTTTGAATAATTTGTATGCGCGTGGAATTCTGACGTCGCTGGAGTGACATCGTAATAAAATGAGAGGAACGACTTCGGAATAATGAATGGATCAAGCGGCTCTTCTTCCATACATACAATACCTTAGGTAAGAAAAAAAGTAAGTTGGACGTTCGTTCTTTGTTGGTTGTTGTTCTGTCTGCTCTTAAATTATCTTAATTATCTTTGTCCGTCGTCGTTTTTTTTATGCCCCGTACACTATTAATAGTATTAATAGTACACTATTCTGCATTCTACAAGCATGCCGCATGCAGTGCTCGTACACATTTTATATAATCGTACTGCTGGTGCCGCGCAAAAATGTTGGATATACAGTACCAGATATGATGTCATTACTATACCCGTACAAGCCTGCTTCTGTAGGTGTGTGTGTTGTGTTGACCGTTCTTATATTTCCCTATTTTTAGCAACAATATTATTGGTCCTACCGCGGTACCTACGCATATTATTACGTTTACCATGCATGGTTTTCCGAAATAATAGAACATCAGAATGCAACAACAGGTGAACCCCCGGGTTGGAACCCCCCCTTATTTTTTTGCATAACTGGCGTATGTACTCGTACTCGTATCATACGTTCAAATGCGACTCTTTCTAACTGCTTCTACGTATATACGAAGCATCAGTTGCAGCAAAAAGGAGAGGGGAGGTTATTTCTCCCCCACCTGTCCTGCGTCCTGCAGCAAAAGACAAAAGTTTCGTTCAACAAAACAAGCAAAACACAAAAGCAAGCCTTAAAAATCCATTGAAAAAAAACGCCAAAACATGTGGTCTGGTGGTCTACAGAGTATTCAAACTTTCGAAATTGATTGTGATGGCACCAAAGGACACGCACCACACCACCCAATGTATATATTGCTCCGTCCTCGCGCAGCTGTAACGTACGTACGTAGAGCTACAAATAAATAATAATATTAATAGCTGTTTGTGAGCTTCGATCGTCTATCTATTCCCCGGTAGTAGTAGGGGATGCTGCTGCTGCTGCTGTGTACTCGTATGCAGGATACATGATATAGCATCACGAAAGGAGTCGAGAATGCAACAACTATGTACCAGGTAACTGATACGTTGTCGTCTGAACGACATCCTTATAGGCTTGCTGGTTGCTGGTTGCTGGCTCCACAGCAACAGTAACAACACGTACTACAGCACAGCAGTACAACATGCAATGCGCAACATGGCCTTTATTGAATGGGGGCTTGAAGGTCATCCCTTTCTACTGTACTGGTAGCATACCACTGCTGCTGTAGGCTGTACTGCTGCTGCTGCTATATATACCGGTATGAGACGCTTGCGACAAACATGAGAGAGAAGAGAAGAAGAATTAAAATTGACTACAAAAAAATCGGACAAGTGCAGTAATCACGCACAGCAGAGAGCAGCGCTGCTACAAGAATATTGCAAATCCTAATCCTACGACACAGCAGTATATAGTAGTAGGTACGAAGTACCAGTGCTAATATTTAGCGCAAACAAGCAGCAGAAGGGCGAGTTCCACCACGTGTGTGTGCACGAGAATACCAAGCGCACAACACGCACACACACGCGGCAGACACTGCTTATACGGCCGGCCCTAATGATACTATTTTTGGAGGGAGGGCAGGGGTAAAACAATTGTTCGAAAGTGCTCCGAAAATATTACACTCTATACCACACAGACAGAAGAACGACATTCAACATGCATGCATGCATCATTCCACGAACCTCGCGCTGCCAAAGACAATGAGAAGAGGTAGGTGCTCCTGTGCTTCCTCCTATTTGCGCCCCCCCCGTGGCACTCTCGCCTCCTCGTCCTCCTGGTCGATTCTTGGGGGATCTCCAGACGACGCAAAAATGCTCAAACCACAGCGCACAGAAGAACAACAGCAGCAGCAGCTGCAGGAGGAAGGAGGAAGAGGAAGGAACTTGATTGACAGAACGTCCAACGAGTTTGTTTGTGGATGCATAATAAGCGAACCACATCGCCTCCATACTCGTACCAACAATTATTGTCAACATTCCGAACTCTCCAAAGTTACCGGTACAGCAAGTCAAAAGTACGACGGGTGCCTGGGTGCACAACCTGCAATAATCAATGCTGAATGGCTGCAGCAGCTGTTCTCGTTTTTTGTCGGTTTCCTATGTTTGTATACGAGTACGGCATTGCTAACTTGGTATCCATGGTGCATGTGGATATACTTGGTGGGCGAACGCTCAGATCATCAATTTATTTACGGAACGGAAATAATTTGGAAATTTGGAAGATCCTCTGCTGGCATTTTAATATTTTGCCCCCGAAAACATTCCGTGCACCCAGCCAAGTGGAAATTAATTGTACGCCCAGATTGTTATTATATACCATCTCATGGTATAATTCTGACGTATTTATAATTATTTTATTTTATTCCTGGTACAGCAGGTTTTACTGCGTACTTGTTGTGCACCAAGAACCCTGATCCCACCACCGTATTATACGTGGGAGGACGATTCGCGCTTCGCACTCACGATTTACTGAGCCGCCGGAGGCCGTGAGCCGTGAGCGCGAAGCGAGAACCGTAAATCGAGAGCGCGAAGCACAAACCGTCGAACCGCCATCCTACGTATCGGTCGTGGGGTCAGGGGTCAGGGTTCTTGGTGCACTACGATGCGCAGTAAAACCTACCAGGTACCAGGTACGACGTTTATTATTATTATCTTTGCCATCCGACAATGTGTAGCATGATCTTCAGCGTTGATCACTCATAAAACTACGACGTTTATACAGTACCAGGTATATAATAACAATTTGGGTGTACAATAGATTTCCACCCACCTGGGTGCACGGAATTTTTCCGTAAACCGAAAACCACAGTAAGTAGTACTCTCGTACCAGGTATATATACCGCAGTATACAACAAGTATTTCGACTATTTCATGGATTATTCTACAAAGAGGTACGTATCATACATCTATACGTACGCATCGTATAAACGGACGCTTGCTACAACAGCAGTGCGCATACGAGAGGTGTATACACCATGTTGTTTCTGAGGCGGGTGGTCACTTGAGGACTACAGTATACCTCCCCCAAAACCTGGTTGTGGAGGGGAATAAAAGTTACAAAGTGCTGCCCGATGAGCAATCCCATGGCTCAACTACGTACACAATATTTGTTTTTTGCAACACAAGACTTAAAGAAAAATTCAATCCCGACAATTTTGGGCTAAGGAGCCCCGTCATCCAGAAAAACAGCCAAAAAAAGGTATACCATATTATACCTCTATCGTAGCATGCGTTTCCGGTACGTATATATTTCGGCGCTTTCATTTGTATTTTACTTCATTCTACACATGGATACCCTGTGTGGTACGCATAATGTATACCCTGGTACGCACAAGAAAAGACCATACGTAACGATACAACACGAGTGCTTCATACGCTAGTGATAGCTGGTGTTTTTAATTGGTCATTTGAATACCGCAGTGACTCTGTATGTTCAAAAGAATACTACAGCAGTTCGAGCTTCGAGCTTCGTACGAGGCCCGGCATCTGCGGTCTGCAAAGCGTCCACATTTCTTCTGCGCCACGTGTCATCGGTTAAAGGTACGTATACGCCCCGTTCTTTGTTCGTGGCCACCCTGCAACCCTTTGCTCCTTTCTGATAAACGTATTGCCATATTTAGTCGTGGTACGAGTCAATACGAGCAGCTCGGATCTGTGGGGTGGTATCGAAGTCCCCCCCACCTTTCCTTCCCCTCTGTCCTCCCCCCCC